>QYAP01000108.1:0-77000 GCA_003988905.1 Hymenotorrendiella dingleyae
TTATTATTATTATTATTATTGTTAATTTAATATTAATAATAATATTCGTAATATTAATATAATGAAATTTAATATATCTATTAATCAATTAATTATAAATACTTTAATTATTCTAATATATAACTCTAAATATACTTTATATAATTCATAATTTATCGAATAATATTTATAAAACTTTAAATTTACTTTTAATTTTATTAATAGGCTTATTAAATAAATTATTGAAAATAACTTTTTTCTATTCGGAAATATATATCTATTAGGATTCTTATAAATTAAAATATATTCTTATCTTTATAATAAATTCCTCTTATATATAACCTTTATTTATTAAATTATTATAATAAAAATTCTCGATATAATTTATATTTTTAAATATAAAAAAGAATTTATCATCTTATATTTCTTTTAATATTTATATCTTATTATAATTATTAATAAAAATAGTTAATTTCTTCTAAAAAATATTATATATTTTATTAGAAAATTTATCATATTCGTTTTAATATATTTTCATAAGATTTATAATATAAAAGTTTTAAAATAATATTATAATTAATATTCTTAAAAGAGTAATCGATCTTATAAATAAGATTATTTATTAAATTATAAATAATATTTTCGATCTTTTTAAAAATATATACTTTAAATATATAACATATAATATTTTAATATTCTATTTAGAATAAAATTCTATTAATTTAGATTTTATATATATAATCTCTTTTTCCATTTATTAATAAAATTCTATTTCTTAAAGAATTATTATTAAAATATCTTTTATAATAATTATTTATAATATATTCAATATTTATCTTATCTTTATAAATATATTATTCGATTAAAAGAATTTTCGAAATTATCTAATAATATTATTATAAATTCATTTAAATATATTAATATCCTATTCTTTAAAATTCTTTTTAAAGTTTTCTTAAAACTTATTATCTTTTAATTTTTTATTATTATAAACTTATATTCATTATAATATATACCTAATAAAAATCTTAAGGTTAAACATTAAAAATTTATTATTAATAACGATTTTCTTACTTTATTTACTCTTATTAATAAATTTAATCTTTAATACCTTAAAATATATATAAAATATAATAATTATATAAAAATATTATTATTATTCTTTCTTTATAAATATTAAATATATAAAAATATTATTATTATCTCTATTTTTAAAAATAATATTAAATTTATTAAAATATTAATAAGATTTATAAAAGCTATATTAGCTTTTATTTTTATATTTCTATTATTTCCGAAATTAAAAAAATCATCGAAAAGTAAAAATATTATATAATTAATATTAAAGATTCTATAAAAATAGAATTCTTAAAATTCTAATTAAAAAATTAGATATTTTAAATATAACTTTTTTTTCTTTTATATAATAAACGCTAAAATTTTTCTATAAACGATAAAAGATTAAATATTTCGATCATTTAATTTTTAAATACTCTAAAACTTTAATTAAAAGATTAATTAGTTTAAGCTTAATTTCTTTAATAAATAATAAAAAGTTAAATACCTTTATTATTTCTCTTTTAATCGAAACTTTATTATTTTATAATTCTTTCTTATAAAGTTAATTATTAATTAATATTAATTTCATAAATATATACGTATATAAAATAATTCTAATAATAATAATATATTCTATATATTTAAAAAATAAGAAATTAAAAAAAAAAAATATATATATATATAATAAAACTATATATATAATTAATTAATTAGGATTAATATAAATTTAAATAATAACTTTTATTTATTAAAACTCTTTTAATATCTATTATTTATATAATTTATTAAACTTTTATATTCTTTTTTTTATTTTTTAATTAAAAATAAGAAATAAAAGAAAGTATAATAAATTTCGAACTTTTATATAAATAATAATTAAAAAAAACATTATAATAAAAGATCTTAAAAGTTAAAAGATTATTATTATTAAAACTTTTAAAATATAAATTATTATTAAATCTATTATTATATTTATTTGGATTAAAAAATATAAAGAATATTATTAAAAAAAAGAGAATTATTATAAAAAGAAAAGAGAAAAAAGAAAAAAAAAAGAATTATTTATATAAATTATATATATTTCATTATTAATTATTAAAAACGTTTATATTTTGAAAAAAACTAATATAAAAAAAAATTTATATATTAAAAAGATATTCTTATAAGGGTATTTGAATTTAAAAATTATAGGTAAAAGAATAAATATTAATATAAATAATTTAAATTATATTTTTAATTTAGATTTAACTTTTAATATTTTAAATAATTAATATACTTAAATTAAATATTATTATTTTAATATTCTTAAAATATTATCTTGTTTTAATAATATAAAATTCTTTTTTATTATATTATTTATATTAAATTATAATTTTATTAAAATATTATTCTTATATATAATTAATTACTTTATAATTATAGAAAATTATATTTAGATTATTTTATTATAAAAAGTTAAATAAATAGAATTAATATAATTTTAAAAGTTTTATAAGCTTTTTCTTTCGATTTTATTTATTCGTTAATATATTTCTATTTATTATTATTTAAGATTAAGAATTTTTAAGTAATATTTCTTTATTTTTAAATTTTAATTTAAATTAAATATTAATATTCTAAAATTTTAAATCTATTAATAATTTTATAATAATTATTAAAATTATTATAAAAAGTTATTTGTTATTACTTCTTAATAAAAAAACCTTTTTATATATATAAAAATTGATCTATTCTATATCTTCTATTATTCTCTATTTATATTATTATTAATAAATAATATATTATATATTTATTAATAATAGAATAATTCGATCCTCATTATATTATAATTAAATAATTTAAATAATAATATCTTTTAATTTATTTATAATAAACTACGATCGATTAAAATAAAAAATAATTAAATTATTATGAATATTATAATTATAAAGAATAATATTATGATTATAATATATAATATTTTATTTTTAAAAGATTATATTAATATTATTAAAAATTAAAATATTATAAGGATTAATATTATAAAGATAATAGATAAATAAATATCTAATAATATTCTTATTATAATTTTTAATTTAATAATATAATCTAATATTAATTATATTATTCTTTTAATTAAATATATTAATAATATAATTATAAATCATTTTTTATAAATAATTAAATAATAATAAAATGAAATATTTTAAGAAGAAAAGTTTATATATACTTAAAACCTTAAAATAAATAATTCGATTCCTTTTAATATTAAAGGATTCATTATATTAAGTTATAATCCTATTAATATTATTATTTTAAAAAGATTTAATAAAAAGATTTTTCGGAAATTAGAAATTCATTTATTTTAGATTAAATTATATAAGATCTTATTATTTTTAAATATTATATATATTATTTTTTATATAATCATTTTTTATTAATAGGATTATATTAAATTAGAAGTTATAATATTTAAAGCGAATATATTTTAAAATATTTTTTAATATATAATTTATTTTTATAAAAGAATTAAAATTAATTTAATTATTTTATTGAAATAGAAATTAATAAAAATTGTTTTTATTTTAAATAATAATTTTTTCCGTATAATAATAATTAATTCTATATTAAAAAAATAATATATTATTATAATTTCTATAATTAAAATATATTTATATAAATTATTATTATATTATCTATAATAATAATTTAATTATATTATTATAAAATAAGAAATTTATAAAAAATAAAGAGTTTTCGATTATATGATTTCTTGATTAATAATAATAACCCTCTTTCTTTTATATATATTTAACGATTAAAAAAGGAAATAAAAGAGAAAAAGAATTAAAGCGAAAAGAAAAATTAAAATAATTAAAATATATTTATAAATACACCTTAATTACGAATAATCTTATATTTATAATACTATTAATATATTTAAAAGCCTCTTTAAAGCCATTATAGATACGCTATTATAAGACCCTTATACTCGATAACTACTAAAAGAGCTTCTATTACAATTCTATAAATATACTATATTCTACGCCTTTTCGAGAGCTACTATAAATATACTATTATAAGACCCTCATAGTCGATAGCCGCGGAAAGAGCTTCTATTACGATGCCATATTCCACACCCTCTCGAAGCATATAAACCGATCAGAAGAGATGAAAATTAGGCCACACACAAATAAAAGAATCACAACACCACCACCAAACAACTACCATCGTCGCAGATAGTCTATCACACACCATATTAATTAGAATACAAGACCCCCCTTTTCTCCCGTTTTGATCTTAATTCTCTGTTAGGGTCTAACATAATGGAGATCAAAATGAAAGAGATCCTAAAAATGGGAGTCCCTCTTTCATTTCAACCTCAATTCTCTGTGAGGGTCTGGCACAATAAAGGTCGAAACGGGAGAGAAGGGGTGGTCTTGTAAACCAATTACTACGGCACGAGACCCTCATAGTCGATAGCCGCGGAAAGAGCTTCTACTACGATGCCGTATTCTACGCCCTCTCGAAGCCTGTATGCTGATCAGAAGAAAGGAAAATTAGGCCACACACGAAGAGAGGAATCACACCACCACCACCACCAAACAGATACCATCGTCTAGTCTAAAACAGTACAGCGCAGTCACCATACGAGGCTACAGTATCGCTATGCAATCCAGTACAGCACACACGCAAGAACATCAAAACATAACTTCCGGAGAAAGCGAAGTGGAAACAAGAGAACGATGAAAGAGGCTATAAGACTCCGATCAAAAAGTATTGTCGGTACTGGGGTCCGTGCACTAGGCACGTGACCCTCGGCTAGGAATGAGGATATATTCCTCCGGAAGAAGCCTCGTTCCTAGTCCTCCTTAATCGATCAATACACAAAGCAATAGAGCCCTTAAAAGCCTCATTGATGCGTGTATGCCCTAGCTATTAAGCGTACCGACCACAGTACCTTAAGAGCTAGCAGCTGTGAAGCTCGGGATTCCCTCGGAACGACCACATTCCAGGGAATACCGACAAGTATTGGGGTTGCAACCACGACCCTGGGAAGAGAAGATTTGTTGTGGTTCATATATCAAAAAGAGGTACAACACGAGGAAGGGGAAGGCGGAAGTAGAATTATATTTATGGATATAGTCTAAACTTCACAACTGGTTCAGGATTCCAAGACTCAATTAATTACTCACTTACTCGCTACAAATATCTTCTAAACGGGTAATAAATCATTTTGAAACAGAGTCGAGAATGGACGAGAGGTTGCACCATTTTCCCATCTACCGCACGAATTGGTTTAGAGCGCCCCCCCTCTTCTCTCATTGTGCCAGTTCATTACAGAGAATAGAGGTTAAAATGACAGAGGCTTCAAAAACGGGAGAGGCTCGTTCACGGTAACCTTAATTCTCTGTAATGAACTGGCACAATGAAGGGAGAGACGGGGGGCGCTCTAAACTAATTAATACGGTAATAGAAGTGATCTGCAGTAGAGCGAGCAGCTGGGAAATTGAACGCAAGAATTTACGTGTCACAGCAAAAAACCCTACCCACGCCCAAGAGTTAACTGTATTCTTTAGATTTCCGTTTTACTGTTATATTTTCATCTAAACATCCGTATATTTTATGATCCACTAGAAGACGCATAAATTAGCACTCTTCCACATTCCTTGGGATCACTTACAATATTCATCCCAATCTTCTCCCCCTCAATGACCGGCAGCCCCGCATGAGCCGTCCTCTCATCCCCCTTCAAACCCACCCCCAAATTCCTCCACAAGACCGCGTTCCCCTTGACCGGATTAAAATTAATACCCGTGCCATTCTCCCCCAACCCGAAGCGCTTATCCCCCTCAAAACCCGCATAAGAGATATCAGGAAACCATGTCGCGCCGCCGGTACAGTTGGTTTCTAGATAGACGAAAATGCTCGCCATGCGGTTGTACATGCGATCTTTACCCGAAGTGGGCGTGGGCTGGTCAAACCAGTCGTGGTGCAGATTGAAGCGTTGGGAGGAGTGGTAACGGACGAGTTGCAGCTCTTCGTAGCCGTCCCAGTCCCAACTTGCCAGGATCGCAGAGACGCGTTTGACGATTTTGGTTACGACGACATCGTTGTCGGGCAGGTAGGCTGAGTCTGAAGTACGTGCAGAACCTGGTGAGGAGTCTACCATTTGCGAGTCCTCGTTAAGGCTCTGGTCAAAGACTTCGGATCTTTTGAATAGGGGTTCGCTATTGACAGAAACTTGTGAGAGGCGATACTTTAAGGGAATGTTGGGGGGAACTTACCCTAACTTGAGTAAATATGAGATTTCCGACTCGTGCATGAAGTTCTCGATGTAGTGTATAACCGGATCCTCTGAGATTGAAGAAATTTTGTATCCGGGGGGGTAACGTCCTGGAAATGCGCCTTTGGTCGGATCTGTCTGTGCACCAATTGATTGTAACGAGTCATCAATTTCGTTTACGACGTCTATTATTTTGTCGTTTAGTTTATTGAAGAAGCCAAGATAGGAAACCAATATGGACAGCGAAAGTACTAGAAATGCCGATATTGCCCAAAATGAAGATGTCGAAGACGAAGGTGGTTTGGTATCCTGAGTCTTAGGAGTCTTAGATGGTGGCTTCGACATTGTAGAATCTTCGGGAGACGAAGCCATCGTAGGATCTTCGGGAGAGATTGAAATTAGTGAAGGCGTAAGGGAGCGATCGCTTTGGAGGGATGTCTGTTGATCGAAAAATTATATATACAATCAAGTTCACGATCAGATGGGCAGCAAAAGCTTCTGAAGCAACGGTTGTCACAAACATGTTTCGTGCCCAATCTTGTAAACTCGAGTGTCTTTTGCCCTGTCACGTACTAGACAGAGCTATTTGCACAGACTAGAACTCAAGTTATTTGCCCGCTTTAAGTTGGAGGCGAGGCGTTGCAGGGGATATCCCCAAACACAGCTCTGTGCTTCGAGAGGTTCTACGAGCAAGGCCGGAAGGCTTATATCGACTGACCTAGCAAATGGCCTGATATACGATGAGATACATGCCTTCCATACTCTAACATCCACAGATCCCCAAACTCTTCTTCACTCAACCGCCACATCAACCCATCTACCAGTACTCCCAAACGAAAGTCAAATAAACGAAATAACGAACCTGAACCCAAAGACCCAGCAAGCAACCAGAAGACTTCGAACCTTTATTGCCCGGAAAGCGTCGAGACGGTGCCTATTTGAATCTCCCCACAAGATCTACAAATCAAGAACCAATGAGCCATAACACCTTCACAATACCCCCCCAATGCCATCCCACGTCCAAAAAAAAAAAAACACAAGCCACACCTTAAAAGCAGCTCCCATCCTCATACCCACCCCTTCTCCCCCCTTTCCTCACCAACCCCACTGCACCCACACAACCCAATACCCAAACAAACCATTTAATTTTACGCAACAGAAACTAAATTCTGCATCTCCAACCCTCTCCAACTCTTAATTCCCTTCCCTTCCCAAACGAGAAACAATAGTCCTGATATTGAAAGGCCCGCATTCAGGCTGAAGATGACGTATACTCACTCAATCAGTACAGCACAACATGACTCGAAAAGAAAAGAAAAGAATTCATCGGATGGTGCAACGACGAAATGAAACGAGGATGGATGAACACGGGTGATTGGCGCAAATGTATTCTGGCCCAACGAGATGCAAAATTGAGTGCGAGTCTCGAGGGCGAAGAGCCTCTACGGTATCCCCAACGTCAAATCTCAAGCTCCCTTCCAAAGCCACTTTGCAAGGAATATGTAGCCGCTCGCTCACCTCGAGCAATTGTCACAACAACTAACAATGAAAGGGGGGGGTTTGAGTAACTTGTTTGCGATTGCTATCAAGACTAAGCACTAATTGCTGGACCTTCAAGACCATTTCTCTGCCTCGAGGCTCCATCTCCATACCGCGCCAATTATCAACGCACAAAACAAAACTATGCCGAGTACAGACAAAGCACGCAGTCTATGAGCATGGGATGCCGTCTATGACGAAAAGAAAGGCCTCGCAATCCACTTTTTCTCTCTGCAATCTGTCTTTCACCCTTCGTGATTATTTGTCCGCCTTCAGGCACGTGGTGGCAAGTGGCCTCTCTGAGTGGGGGGTTGCACTCGGAATCTGCCAAATTTGCTGTTGACGAGGGTCACTCGATCGTGCTGTGGCTTGTTTTTTGAGAGGGTCATGGGCGACTCATCTTGCTGGTTGGGGGCTCTGGAAAGAAGCAGAAGCAGAAGCGCAATGCTATATCGAGGGACTGCTTCACATAAAATCATCACTGATGAATATTAGCACTGATTCTCTTTTTTAAGGCGATACGCGGCGACTTACTCTCCGAAATCGTCATCATAGGCATTAACATCAGCTCCAGTGGCAACGTTTCTGCTTGCAACCAATGTAGCCTTTGTCTTTTGGGCCTTGCTCTTCTTGCCTCCTTTCTCGGCAGCCTTCTCCTCCTTCATCTTCTCATTGCCCAAAGCAGTCAATGTGCTCGCAATTTTCTTGATCTGATCGCTTGGGAGGTCCTTAGCCAGCTGCTTTGCGAAATCCTGCAAGAAGATGGTGTATTGAGCTTTCTTGTTGTTGGCAGAGATAATTGGAACAAGAGTATCGCGCATCTTCTCGAACTGGAGCTTGGTCTTTGGGTCAAAAAGTGGAAGGGTAGTGAAGTCAACGGTAGCAGTGGGATCGTTGGCGTTGACCACAACAGCATTGGCTGCAGTAGTGGCTTTGCGGTTACTGATTCCAATGTTGCCGAACAAATCTTCCGCGTGCTTCAGGTCGGATTCTTGTTCGGTGCGACGAAGGCGCAGTCTTCTGTCGGCCTCATCCTCATCACTGCTCTCATCGCTGCTTTCTGCAAGTCTTCGTGCGTTCTCGGCGACCTTCTCGGCGATGCGCTGGGCCTTTGTCTTCTTGTTGGCCTTCTCCTCTGCCTCAAGTTTGGCCTTTCGTTCTGCCGCTACCTTGGCTTTCTCTCGCTCGACCTCGGAGTCCTCAGCGGCGTCCCAGCTATCCAAAACCTGTTTTCGATCAGTGACTAGCTCTGTCGCACAGTATATAGGTTGGGTTCAGGGACATACATCGCTGTCCTCTTCTTCTTCGTCGTCGAATTTTCCGCGTCTAGGAATAGTTGCAGCGGCCGGGGGCGAGGATGGAGCAGTGCTGCTGCTGTCCTCTTCTTCATCTGCTCGGTTGAATAGCGGTCAGCCAAATGTAGCCCAGAAATTCATCACTGTGCATATCCTCCTGCAGCGTCGATCTAGCAAGCCGCACACTGAGTTTATGGAATCTGGAGATTCTAAAGATAAAGAGGGGATAATCGCGCACTGGTCGCGGTTCAACGTCGCGGGAAAGACATGGATGGCGGCAACGTACCCCATTTCTCAGGCATTTTGGCGACGGTAGGTTTGGTGAAATTCCTTTGTAGTTTCGAGATCGAGGATGCAACGATGCAACAATGGTGAGCAGGTCTGGGAGATGTGGTTGGAAACAGTGGGCGATGTGAAGAAGATAAAGTTGTGTGCGAGGGGTTGTGGGCTGTGGGCACTGGGTAGGGAACAGTCACAAAAGACAAAGTTGGGCTGAGGTGGGAGTTCTGGAGGTTCATTGGTGGGAAAGCCGGTTTTTGTGGAAAGAGCCTGGGCGGACGCACGGAAATACCTTGAAACAAACATCTGACCTCATTCACCACGCGCGCCCTGGCTCCTATTGTTCATCAACCAAACCATTCTCCAATGAATTCGAATATTGATGCTTTTGCCCTTGAGCCTACCTACTTTACTACGAGTCCGCTAGAATTCGAAGAAAATGCCGCATGTTAATCGTACTGAAGGGGAGTACTTCTGGTCTTTATAGGATCAATATTCACTATCGTCATTCTTACATGTACCGGAACTACTTTCACATGTGACATGGAGTGGTTTAAACCTTCGGCCGGGGATTGTGGTATCTTATTACGTTCAACACTAACGAATGTAGAAGCTGCTTCTTAGGTTGAAGCAAGTTGTCTACGCAGGGCACACCGAGGGCAACGATTTCAATTACCCGGCATCGGCAGAAATGGAATAACTTTTCATTGTTTCTTCGTTCGGCATCAAAGATTCAAAGCAACCAAGACGAGGTCCGAGCAATCATAAAAGATCATAAGCCTGCTCACAAACCATCACGATCCATCCGCCATTGAAGTTAAATCCGTTATTTACAAGCTGATAGCCTCTCGGAACTTCTCACCAGCGTAGATGGCCTTGTCACCGAGTTCCTCCTCAATTCTCAAGATCTGGTTCAACTTAGCTAAACGCTCAGATCGGGCAGGTGCACCAGTCTTGATTTGGCCAGCTCGGATACCGACAACAATGTCAGCAATAGTAACATCCTCAGTCTCACCGGAGCGGTGAGAAACCATGACACCCCAGCCGGCAGCGTAAGAGTCCTTAGCAGCCTGGATGGATTCGGTGAGGGTGCCGATTTGGTTGACCTTGAGCAAAAGTGCGTTACAAGACTTGAGCTCAATAGCCTTCTTGATGCGGATTGGGTTGGTAACAGTCAAGTCATCACCGACAATTTGGAAGTCGGAGGTCTTGTAGAAGTAGCTCCAGGCCTCCCAGTCGTCCTCAGCGAATGGATCCTCAATGCTGACGATTGGGTACTTCTTGGCGAGGGTTTGGTATTGCTCAGCAAGTTGCTCGTAGGTGATCCACTTGGTTGGGTCACTATCTGGGTTCTTGAAGTCCAAGTCGTACTTCTTGACATCCTCCTTGTAGAATTCACTGGAAGCGACATCCATAGCGATGTGAACCTTTCCAGTGTATCCTGCCTTCTCGATGGCATCGGTGATGAGCTCGAGTGCCTCCTCAGCAGTCTGAATATCAGGTGCAACACCACCCTCGTCACCAACGTTTCCGGCAGATTGTCCGTACTTCTTCTTGGCAAGGCCCTTCAAGATTTGGTAGACCTCAGCTCCCTGGCGGAGAGCCTCGGAGAAAGATGGTGCAGAACTGGAAATTAGCTGTCAGCGATGTTATTTTGGAAGGAAGAGATAACTCACGATGGCACGATCATGAACTCCTGGAATGCCAAGCGTCCACCAGCGTGAGATCTGTAAAACTTTCAGTACATGTTCTGTTCCACTTGTTTGCATTTCAGCTTACCCTCCGTTAAGAACGTTCATGAATGGAACTGGGAGAACATATGGCTTCTTGGTACCGGCAAGGTCGGAAACGTGGGCGTACAGAGGAATTTGCTATTACCGTCAATATCACCAGCAGTTGAAATTTATTGTAAAAGCCATACCTTCTCAGCAGCGGCAGCCTTGGCAACAGCCAGACTGACGCCAAGAATTGCGTTGGCACCAAATCTGCCCTTGTTTGGGGTTCCATCGAGCTTGATCAAGAACTCGTCAATCTTGGATTGGTCCTTGACATCGAAGTTCTCCTTGATGAGGGCAGGGCCGATGGTATCGTTGACGTTGGCAACAGCCTTTGTAACACCCTTTCCAGCCCACTTGGTCTTGTCTCCATCGCGAAGCTCGACAGCTTCGTGTTGTCCTATTTCACCGCTTGATCAGCCTCATCTTGAAGTTCTGCAGAGCGCAGAAACGAACCGGTGGAAGCGCCTGATGGGACGATGGCACGGTGAAGACCAGTCTCGGTGACTACATCGACCTCGACGGTTGGGTTACCGCGGGAGTCATACACGGAGCGCGCCTTGACCTTGGTGATAGCCATTTTGTTTGTAGGAGGGGTTGTTGGCTGAATTAAAGAATTAATGGTCAGTTGTGGTATTACAGAAAAGAGACGCCGATGATGATTTGGGGATCGAGGCTCACCTTATGTATTGATGGTGTGTTGGGGTCTGGAGCAGAAAATTCGTCAGTTGATGTGCAAAGCTTGGAGCTAAAGAAGAAACAAGGTGGGGTGGTGAGGCAGCGCGGGTGAGGGGTCGAAAACGTGAAAGTGAACCACGGTCAAGTTGCTCAACGAGATCGGAGGTGCAGCTTATCGCCGTTCTGGGCAAATTGGGTCGGAAATGGCGATGGGGATCATCTCAATTGGCCAGAGCAGGGAAAGACGTACCTATTGGTCGCAGTGTGAGGAATGACTGGTGGTTGTGCTGAAGTCTGGGAGAGGGAGACTGGACTGTTGAGGGGTGGTCGTGGTGGGGGTTTTCTGGAGCTCCGAACTTGGTGTAGCAAAACAGAGGCCGATGGCCCGCCGCGCCCGCATCGGCTCCTGCCGCCCTCTGCCGTCTCAACCCAGCAGCAACCCAGCAACCTTGTCAATGGCGCCGAACAGTGATTCGATGCCCTGAGTCGGGTCCGATATGATGCCCCTCTGCTCACGTTGGGCAACTCATCTTTTCGCCCTTTTTTTCGACGCGTCCCCAATAATGAGACGATACTACTACTCTACCAACAACATCTCCTCGACTTCAGCACCCATTTTCCACATCTCATCTCAGCCGTTTCCAAGGTCTAGGCAATGCACGCCGCACCACTATGATAGGCCTACGCACCACCCTGGCGTTCATCGGTCTCCGAAGACAAGCTCTGATGTGCGACTGTTGCTTGGTCTCGCCGACTTTTTCGTTGAAATTCTCTCTGTCAGTGCTGCCTCACTCCAAACCAGCTCTCTTTTGCATGTATCACTTGGAAAGGAAAGGTAATTGTGGCGGAAACACCATCCTTCCGAGGAGACGGGAGGTTTTCGAGACCGTTGCTCGTCTTGGACTTTTTGGTGTTCTCCTTGGACTAGGACAACATTGATTTCGTTGGCGATGGTTATAAGGCGTCATTCCCTTCAGCTTATATTACTTGGGGAAGAAAGTACCGAGTATTATAAGCTTGAGTGGACAGAAAGCACTTGACTCCATGTTTAAAAGAGATGAGATTTATGAGAAGTTGTTTTTCTCTCTCTCTTAGTAACAAGCATTTATACTTCTCAAGCTCGTCCTATCACAACTTGTTTCTCTTTTCGAACTTTCAACTTGATTGCTACCGGTACCCCTTTAGATCCTCGTCACCTTCTCAGTTACTTTGGCACAATGACCTGCTGGAGAAGAAAAAGTGCGAGGGCGTACTATTCTATCAGAAGCATTTTGGTCTCTTTTTTCTAACCTCAGAGTCAGTCTCCAGATCTCAGATATGATAAAAGTTACTCGGTTAGCTTGCGCCTTTGACCGCATCCTTCAATTGGCTATTGAATCAATCATGAAACTTATGACTCAAAATGAGGTGATATACGGTACTTAGGTAGCTACTGGAGAAATAGCCATCAAGGTTGAAAATAACTGCTCATATCTACTTCCTAATGCAGGAGTTGACAGTGAAGCAAGAATGGGGTCTACAAAGATACAAATTTATCGCCCCTCATAAGGCCCGAACCCCAAATCTACTATGGACACATCAAATCAGCCGACGAGCTTTAATCCCCCTCCCCCAGGATATTTATTCTTGGTCGTCAATAAAAGACCCATTGAACTTATATATGGAGCTGCAGAGGTAGTGAGTGTATTGGGGGGTCTACTCTCTCACATGCTCTGGCAAAATGACCCAGAAAGTACCTACAAAAAATAGCCCGACCTATTAAAACTTTTCACAAATGTTTCCAGGATCAAATTCACTAAAGAAATGTAGTTATCTTAAAGTGCTTCTTGAGTTGGGAGCGTTGTATGGTGGTATTGAGGTTCGATGCCTTATTCGATGCCTCAGGCCGCCACAGCTCTCGGAGGCAGGCAACGAGGTGCACGCAACCAAGCCGAACCAAGCTCGCGTCTCAACTCAAACTGTCAAACCCGGGCGCCATCAACACCATAATTCCAGCTCCACAACTCCCACGTAATCCATCGAGAAACCGACGATTCGCTCCTCCAATACCCTCCTCACGTCCTTGAAATACGAATAATAAAACAAAATGGCCGACGATGAGCGTGCACATGCGCTGCAATCTTTCAAGACGAAGCTATTGGAATCAAGAGAATGGGAAGCGAAGTTGAAGGCGTTACGGCAGGATATCAAGGGCCTGCAGAAGGATTTCGACCATACAGAAGAGAATATCAAAGCTCTGCAGAGTGTTGGGCAGATAATTGGAGAGGTTCTAAAACAGCTCGATGATGAGAGATGCAAGTTCCAACCTGCGCATGTGCCCATATCATAGCTAACATTATCCATCAGTTATCGTCAAAGCCTCATCCGGTCCTCGATATGTAGTAGGTTGCAGATCGAAAGTAGACAAATTAGCGCTTAAACAAGGAACCCGAGTTGCCCTCGACATGACCACTCTCACAATCATGCGAATGCTACCCCGAGAAGTTGATCCGCTTGTATACAACATGTCGCTGGAGGATCCTGGTCAAGTTAGCTTTGGTGGTATCGGAGGATTGAACGATCAGATCAGAGAACTGAGAGAAGTCATCGAACTTCCCTTGAAGAATCCCGAACTTTTCTTGAGAGTCGGCATAAAGCCACCAAAGGGTGTTCTATTATATGGACCACCTGGTACTGGCAAGACACTGTTGGCAAGAGCCGTTGCGAGCAGTCTAGAAACTAATTTCTTGAAAGGTACATCGCCCGAAATGTAGTTACTGGCTATGCTAACTAGAAGCAGTTGTATCGTCTGCCATCGTTGACAAATACATCGGAGAGTCCGCGCGATTGATCAGGGAAATGTTTGGTTATGCCAAAGAACACGAACCATGCATTATCTTTATGGACGAAATCGATGCTATTGGAGGACGAAGATTTTCTGAAGGTACCTCGGCAGATCGAGAAATCCAGCGGACATTGATGGAACTTCTTAATCAACTGGACGGATTCGACTACCTGGGCAAGACAAAGATCATCATGGCAACAAATCGACCTGATACCCTGGATCCCGCACTCCTTAGAGCCGGTCGTCTTGATAGAAAGATTGAAATTCCCCTTCCAAATGAAGTTGGGCGTCTTGAAATCATGAAGATTCATGCTGCTGGTGTTGTCACTGAGGGAGACGTTGATTTTGAGAGCGTGGTAAAAATGAGCGATGGACTTAATGGAGCGGATTTACGAAATGTGGTTACTGAGGCGTACGTTCCTCTCGCATACCAATGCACCTTTTCCCTTGCTAACAGTTTTATAGTGGTCTCTTTGCTATCAAAGACTACCGAGATGCAGTCAACCAAGACGATTACAACAAGGCGGTACGAAAGGTGACAGAATCGAAGAAACTGGAAGGCAAACTAGAATACCAAAAGCTCTAGATTAGAAAGGAGATTGTTCTCGCCTTGGCGCTATGACCTTTGGTTGAGCTTGCGGCCTACCTTTGTACAATACAACTCGGGATGCATGAAAGCGTTCTCCCAAATACCTCATCATGTCTTTGATTGCATGAATTATGATTGTAACCCAGCAATACTCTTCCAAGTCTTCCATGTTTTTATTTACGTTAAGACTTTGACAATATTGACATCCAAGGTCAGCCGTTTGCTCCGTGGCCAGGAATAGCGGTGTAACCGGCTGGTTCGCGGGTATCAAGCGTGCAGTCTTCCGCAATGGAGCATCTTATTCGGTGTCAAAACAGCGAGCTTCCCCCCTCCCCACGATGACTGCAGCAGCTGAACGCCAGTTTAGATCAGTGGAACTATTCGAGCCATGCCAAATTGAGCTCCAGACCTTGAAAGCTTATCAAAGCAATATATCTCCGTACGTACAATATAAACAAACCATAAGATCTTCACATTTTCCGAATGCAGCACTTTGTGGCCACGGACTTCGTATTTCGTACGTCATTGGACCTGTTTTCTCGTTCTCGTCCGAATTCTTGAGGCTATCGCAGGGCTCCCCTGACACCCTGGCGATATTTTTAGCCACGCTAGGGGAGGGTGAGTGTGGCTTTGCTCCCCCTTTCTTGTTCCCCTCTCTGTGGTATAGCGGCGAGAATGAATCGTAAATCTGCGCTGATGGATAGTTCTGCGCGAACCTAAACACCACCAGTGACCCCTAATCCAGCCCTCGCGCGAGGAATCGAGCTGTACGTAAGATTTTAGTCTAACTGCAAAGGGGCGTCAAAAAGCGTCAATCTGGTGGCAGTAGCAGAGAAGCAAGCATGCAGCCCTGTGGAGCCGAGAAGTGTTGAGATGAATTAGATGAGTTTAGAGCCGCAAAACAATGCCTTGGCTTGGCGCGCTATCACACAAAGTGCGGACAAAGTGTCCAAAGGCGTCCAAAGAGGGGATGGGACTGATGGCTGATTTCGAGCCAGGGTGGTTCGTGAGTGGTTGGCAGCGCCACAGGGGCGCTGCTTCAGCAACAAGAAATGGTTCGCTTGTTTGAAACAAAGCTCCTCCTCTGCAATATAATGGAGAGCAACTCCCCCTTCCAACTCACCTTTTCTGCCATCCCACCTCCTCTCCTCGCTGTCTAGTCTCTTTGCATACCCCTCAAACCTGCATTCGTTTCGCATCATCACGCCCTTGAGCCCTGCAAACCTCTTCTTTCATTCCTTGCAGCTATCAAGATGTGGTACGTCAACATTACAGACCCCTCCTTCAGCTACACCGCAATTGAGAAAGCCTCAGCTAACCCGCAACCACAGTGGCATCTTCGGATAGTATGTGACCCAACCTGCGATGGAATATCGCGGCCCGCGTTCCCGTACTAATTACTGTGTAGCATCAATTATTTGGTCGAGAAGGACCGCAAGACCATCCTTGATACCTTGGTCAACGGTCTCTCCCGCCTCGAATACCGTGGTTATGATTCTGCCGGACTCGCCATCGACGGTGACAAGAAGAACGAGGTTTTCGCCTACAAGGAGGTTGGCAAGGTCATAAAGTTGAAGGAGCTCATTGCACAAGAGAAGCCAGATTTGACCAAGATCTTTGACTCGCACGCTGGTATTGCACACACAAGATGGGCGACCCATGGCCCTCCATCCCGAGTCAATTGCCATCCCCACAGGTACAATTATCTTCTCCGTTGCCTATTTGTGCTTTACGCTAACTCCAATCCTCAGATCCGACCCAACTTGGGAATTCTCTGTCGTTCACAATGGTATCATCACCAACTACAAGGAGCTCAAGACCCTCCTGTCCGCTAAGGGCTTCAAATTCGAGACCGAAACCGACACCGAATGCATTGCAAAGCTCGCTAAATACCTTTACGACCAGCACCCAACAATTGGCTTCACAGATTTGGCAAAGGCAGTCATCAAGGAGCTGCAGGGCGCTTTCGGTCTTTTGATGAAATCTGTACACTACCCCCACGAAGTTATTGCCGCCAGAAAGGGTTCGCCCCTTGTTATTGGTGTCCGAACCGAGAAGCGAATGAAGGTCGACTTTGTTGACGTTGAATACGCCGAGGAGGGAGCTTTACCAGCCGAGACAGCCTCCCACAATGTGGCCTTGAAGAAATCAAGCGTTGGAAACTTCTTGACTGCTGGAAACCTCCTTGCACCAGCCGACAAGTCTCTGCTGCACCGCTCGCAATCAAGAGCTTTCATGACTGACGATGGAGCACCAATGCCAACCGAGTTCTTCCTGTCTTCGGATCCATCGGCTATTGTTGAGCACACCAAGAAGGTCATGTACCTTGAGGACGACGATATTGCTCACATCCACGAAGGTTCCTTGAACATCCACAG
Organism: Hymenotorrendiella dingleyae; assembly: GCA_003988905.1. Lineage (NCBI taxonomy): Eukaryota > Fungi > Ascomycota > Leotiomycetes > Helotiales > Helotiaceae > Hymenotorrendiella > Hymenotorrendiella dingleyae. Next base: position 17,662 of record QYAP01000108.1, read on the forward strand.
ACTTACCAAGGCCGATGGATCTTCCAACGTCCGAACTATCCAGACACTCGAGTTGGAACTCCAAGAAATCATGAAGGGCAAGTTCGACCACTTCATGCAGAAGGAGATTTTCGAGCAACCTGAGTCTGTTATCAACACAATGAGAGGTCGTCTTGATGTTGCAAACAAGCAGGTTACTCTTGGTGGTTTGAGATCATACATTTCCACCATCCGCCGTTGCAGAAGAATTATTTTCGTCGCCTGCGGAACCAGTTACCACTCTTGTATGGCTGTCCGTGGTGCTTTTGAGGAGTTGACTGAGATTCCTATCTCCGTCGAGTTGGCTTCCGATTTCCTCGACAGACAAGCACCAGTTTTCCGTGATGATACCTGCGTTTTCGTATCTCAATCTGGTGAGACTGCTGATTCGCTCATGGCTTTGAGATACTGCTTGGAACGTGGCGCCTTGACTGTCGGAATCGTCAACGTTGTCGGTTCATCCATTTCCCTTCTTACTCACTGCGGTGTCCACGTCAATGCAGGCCCCGAAATTGGTGTTGCATCAACCAAGGCATATACCTCGCAATTTATTGCCATGATCATGTTTGCGCTTTCTCTGAGCGAGGACCGTGCATCAAAGCACAAGAGACGCGAAGATATTATTGAAGGTCTCGGCAAGATCTCAGAACAGATCAAGGAGATCTTGAAGCTCGATCAACCAATCAAGGAGCTTTGCGCCAGAACCTTCAAGCACCAGAAGAGTTTGTTACTTTTGGGCAGAGGCAGTCAATTCTCCACCGCATTGGAGGGTGCCTTGAAGATCAAGGAAATCTCCTACCTTCACTGCGAAGCCGTTATGTCTGGAGAGCTTAAGCACGGTGTGTTGGCTTTGGTCGATGAAAACCTTCCTATCATCATGATTCTTACCCGCGATGATATCTTTGCCAAGTCTCTCAACGCTTACCAGCAAGGTATGTTTACATTAATATACTGTCAGGATTATTACTAACAACTTATAGTTATTGCACGAAGTGGCAAGCCAATCGTCATCTGCAATCCCAATGACGAGGAATTCTCCAGCGGTCTGGCCGAGAAGATTGAGATCCCAAAGACCGTCGATTGTCTGCAAGGTCTCCTCAATGTTATCCCACTCCAGCTTATGGCCTACTGGCTTGCTGTTGCAGAGGGTCTTAATGTCGATTTCCCACGTAACTTGGCCAAGTCCGTCACTGTCGAATAGACGGCATGACTTCTTGGGTTTTGGTTTCAGCGGATTCTTTTTGATTTGATAATGATTAGCGCTTTTGGGAAAATGGGCCCTGGGAAAATGGGAAATGAAATGAATGGATTGATACACATGCATTTCCTTCCATGCTCTATTAGATACTCTATTTTGGCGAGGATGATTGTATTCTAGTCGTCGAATCAAACACAATGTTGTCATAAAATTTTGTCTACTTTCACAATGTACCCGTATGTACCTTTCGTGATCGGACGGCAAAGCTATTTGGCCAATTTGGGTGCTGCTTCGAGGGGATCTACGATGATGCGGGGTGGGCCAGTCCTCGTATTCCTCACTTTTCTCCACTGATGTTTCTCAACATCTGTTCGTATTCGAGATTTGTAGGCTCCGTGCACGAGTGGACATCACTGTACAAAATCTGAGATCCACGAGTTGAACTTTACGAGCGAGAGGAGTGATTCGCACCGAGGTAATGGAAGAGGTGGTTGAGGATCGTTACTGTGCAAGTTGAGTGAATTTGGATTATTTGGGTAGGAACGAGATGGAGGAGGGAGGTGAATCTGGTGGTAGGGGTTCAGCACCGTTCAGGGAAAATGATGGATTGGATTGGGTTAGATTGGGGTTTTATGATAGATGGATAGATGGGTGATCGCACTTATTAATTTAGAAAACTACCCTTTCTCCCGTTTTGAGACCTTATTGCGCCAGGATATCTGAGAGAAGAGAGCTCACAATGACAGAGGCTCCGTTTTCGGGAGAGGGTTCGTTCACGGGAGAAACCCTCCCATTAATCTCAATTCTCTTTCATCATCTGGCACAATGAGACTAAAAACGGGAGGGGGTGGCGCTCTAAACCAATTAATACGGTAGGTGGTATTATTAAATTGATTGAGAAGGCGGGAGATTAGATTAGGTGGCATTGTAGCGATGGGTCAGTGATTTGGCGATTGTACATGATGTTCATTTCACTTCACTTGATTCATAGATGAGCATAGTAATTTTCAATATTGAATTACAGTAGAGAGCAGTCTTGATGGATTGAAATTTCTACGACGGATGGGCGGTTAAGTAGCTGTCAATCTCATTCTGATTCTCATCGAGCCATCCTTACTTTTTCAAGTGAAAGATCAGACTACCGTAGGTGTCGTCGCGATGAGTCGGCGATCTCACATGGCAATGTTTACTTCACTTCACTTCACTTCACTTCACTTAAACGACAAGCATATGTAGTAATTTTTAATATTAGAATACTATACAGAGCAACTAATTCACAAACTCCAAAAACAATTCCCATCCCAACGCCCCTTTCCTCCTTTTCTCGCCCCCACGAGAACCGGTTTGTGCTGGGGTTTTTTTTGGTTGGTACCGGTGTCGATGTGGTCGTTGATATATATACTTATGTATATATATGAAGAAAAAAAAATTGTTTTTGGTTTTTTAGTGTTCATCGAAAGCAAGGTTGCAAAGTGCGTTCATGTGCTGAGTTTTTTTTTGGTGTTTTGTGTTTTCGAAAGCAAAGCTGTAGAATGCGTGCATGCGTTCATGTACTGAGTTTTTTTGGTGTTTTTTGTTTTTGGTATTCATCGAAAGCAAAGTTGTAGAATGCGTCGTTCATGTGGTGAGTTTTTTTGGTGTTTTACGTTTTCGAAAGAAAAATGCGAATCGAAACGCGGTGCAGACGAAAGAAATAAAGCCTGATCATGTATTTTTTTTGGTGTTTTGGTGTTAATTGATGGCAATTGCGCTGGGTTCATTTGCAGGAGGCTCAGAACAGAGACGTGCCGGTCGCTATGGCCATAGCGAATAGGTCGTCGTAGGCTGCCTGGTTGCCGAAGCCGAGAGGGTCGGCCGGGTCGAACGATGACATGTCGAAAGGTGCGTCCAGACCTTGTGCCTGGTTGGCCATGCTGCCGATTTGTGCAAGAGCTGACTCGTTCATGCCGAAAGCTTCGGTCATACCATCTGTTTGTGCCATGTTGGCAAGAGCTGGCGCGCGAGATGGCTCGTTCATGTTGACCCCGCTGTTGGCTATGTTGGGAAGAGCTTGCCCGTTCATGTTGACCCCGTTGTTGTAAGGGGCAGCAGGTGGTTGCTGGTAAGCCTCCTGTCCCGTTGGCTGTTGGTGGTAGGGGTTGAAAGCCATATTCTGTCCATGGTGTGGCTGAGGGATGTGCGGATTTCCCATTTGTTGTTGTCCATGGTAATGGTGGTTGGGGCCCCCATACGAGTTCTGGTTATTGACTTGCTGACCGACGTAATTGTTGGGGTAGAATGGTTGTTGAACTTGGCCATGGGTGACGCCCGGATGTCCCATTTGGTTTGGGTTGTATTGGCCCATGTTTCCATCGTAAAATTGCTGGGGGCTGCTGTGGTTCGCAGCAGGAGGACTTGGAAGGAATTGTTGTCCAGCGTTGAATTGCCCTTGTTGAAAATTTTGCTGGGGGAATTGCTGGGGGTTGCTGTAGTCCATAGCAGGAGGAGTTGGAGGGAATTGCTGTTGTCCAGCACCAAATTGTCCTTGTGGTTGAAAGCTTTGCTGTTGGAATTGCTGAGGTTGGTTGAAGGCGTACGGGTTGGCCTGACCTCCAAAGTTCGAAGGACCATTTTGAATGGGGAGAGCAGGTCGGAGGGGTGGCTGCTGTTGCAAGACGGGTTGAATATTGTGGCTCTGGGGAAGAACCGGTTGTCCCATTGAAGGAGCTGCTTGTCGATTGGCGAGAAGCACATCATTCTCAGCGTCGACCAGGACAATAAAGTGCTCGGCTTCGACGCGGTGAATCTCCGTGGGCACTGCCCGGTCTTCTCTGTATCCTGGGTATTGAACTTCTATAGACAAGTTAGTATCGATTTCCGGATGTGACTCGACAGTGACAGGAGAAGTTGTGAAGGAAAGACTGGCTGATTGTGCCACCAGGTGTGGGGAGGGAGACTTACTTGGTATAGTGATTACTTTATACCCTGACTTGATAAACATGTCAAGCGTTTTGGCTGGCCAGCCCTGAGTTGGCATTTTGAGGGCAGTGGTCTTCGCCAAGAAAGCTAACCTGTCGGATGCTTCCTTCAGCAGCTTTTTTGATTCAGTGCCAGCGAAATATTCGTTAGGACACTTGGTATCCTTTTGCAGCTCCTCCAATCGCTGGGTTGCTGGGCTGACGGCCTTTGGTTTGCGGGGCCTCTTAGAGACACCAGCGGCGGTCTTCTTAGCGGTGGGGGATTTCCTCTTCTTTGGGTCGCCGGTAAGGTCGACGGGGGCTTTTCTCTTGGTGGAGGGGGCTTCGATATTTGTTTCGTCGCTGGTAAGGTCGACGACGGCCTTTCTCTTGGTGGAGGGGGCTTCAATAGTTGCTTCGTCGCTGGTTAGGTCGACGGAGGCTTTTTCCTTGGAGGAGGGGGCTTCGATATTTGCGTCGTCGCTGGTTAGGTCGACGGCCTCGTCCATTTCCACGGATGGGATTGCTGTTGAACGAGCTTCCTCACGAGCTCGTAGTATTTCTAGGTTCCCTGCGGTCATTCGAGGCCTTTGAACGGGCCGGCGGGAAGTGTCGGTGCCATTCGGTGCCAGCCTCGTCGATGGGAAGTTGGCGTTTTGTTGTGAGCTGGTGGTTGGAGTTGTTGGGACGCTGATGGGTCCAGTGCTGGGTTCCATATCGAATCTGAGTTCCCTATCGAATTTGTTCATCACGTAATAACCCATGTTTTCACTGGGAGGCAAATGGTCTCAGGAAGTGAAGGTGAAGGTGAATGTGAAGGAAGTGGTGAAGGTGAAGGTGTGAAGAAGGAAACTTGTCAGTGTAACAAGTTGAACGATGGAATCGAGCTGGAGAAGAAGAAAGGAATTGGGAGGGAAGGAGAGATATTTAAGGGATTCAGAACAAAAGTCAGAAAGCCGGCGTCTACAAGCTCCCAAAGCTGCTGTGGGCAATGAACGCATCGTGTAATTGAGAATTGGCCGGAGAATGGTGACAGATGTCAATCTCGCTCTTAGATTTTCTGTCCGGCTTCCTAACATCAACGCGATGTAAAGCTATACCGCGGGAACTTGAGAGTGACAGTTTCGTTGTAGGTTGTCTGGCATTTTGAGTGGAGAAGATACTGGAATTCCTCGCGTTTCACTGGCCAGTTTCCTCCTAGTAGGTCCTATGGTCCCCGCGGGGAAGGAGCGAAGTATCTCAGAGTGATAGTACTATGCCTTCCTGGGGAGTGTGAGTGGAGAAGATACTGGATTTTCTCGCTTTTCACTGGCCAGTTTTACTACTAGTAGGTCCTATGGTCCCCACCGGGGAGGATTGAGGCGCAGCCACACTATTCTTCTGACATGGCGCCGGTAGACAGCTAAGGTTGACATGACAATAGTGAAGATATAATTCATTAGGGGCGGAGTCGCAGAGACGAGACGGCGTGCTTTAGTTACATGTAAGTACAGTAAAAATCAGCATTCCGTGGAGAATGCCGCGGAACGTGGGGGTACTGTGTATCACTTCAAGTTTGAGAGATGACGGAAGGAAAACAGGAATATCCTCTAAGTGGTATGTGGAATAAGCTAAGTGTGAGAGCCTGGTGGAAAACTTGGCGTGGGAAGGAGTGTGGGTGATATCAAGGAAAGCAGCATCTCAGTTTCTCAGTGATATGAAGTACCAGCGGAAAAGCTGGACGAGTGCCTTCCAGAATAAAGCTCGCACTGGAAATAATCCAACGATCAACGAGCGATGAGGGACGAGGAGACCTCGAGTAAATGCCGGCTTTCTGATACATGAAAGTGCATCCTCAGGCCTGAGAACTCCCCGCGAATTCTCGAGTATGTGCCGAGACTTTTCTCAGAAAGGCCCCATAAAGCTATGATATGATCCCTAGTTCTCAACCGATATAGAAGAAGTGAACTATATTAACCCCTGTCCTTCAGAGGATGGCGTTGACACTTGTAGATCCAGGCCCCTAGAACAAGCGTTGACTCACAGAAACAATCAAATTATAGCGTCAGGCCTAGCAAAAATGGCATGGACATAATCAAACTTCGATTTCTCAAGTGCGTGTGTGGGTTGGCACGATACAAAAGTAACTATACAGTTGAAGTCGCGATACAAATTAAGCGAGGGGTTATCCGACCCGCTGCCACAGAAGACATTTCGCCAAGTTATTCAAGTCGACTTTGGGCGGCCATAAGCAATCAACCCCTGACTTGAAACCCTTATCCTTCTAGATGCTCATACTTTAGCTTCCAATTTCGATAATGATAAAGTCTTCTTTTAAATCGATCCATAAACAAATTTATAAGATAAATTAGAAATGGTAGTCTCTGGACTCGCTTAAGGTATGGTGGAGATGTGCTGGTTGTGGCAGCGGCTAACGGGTCGGGTACTAACCCCTGTCCCGCTCTGACATGTGTCAAACCCGGAACAAGTGCCGATCGACAACACCATGGGTGGGGATGCAAATTTTAAGCGCAAGGCTTGACTGAGAATAGCTACGGTTCGTACAAAACCTGCGCTTATACCCCTGCAAACGATGATTAAAACTGGCTAGATTTCTGAGAGAAGCGCCGGCAGTGAACACCATCCAATCTTGGTATAACTTCAAAAGTACTAGCAAACTTCCGCTAGTAACCAATGGAAGCCTGTGCTCAGAACTCTAGAAGACTAGTCCCCGCATGCAGAAGCTAACAATGAACGACTAAGCTGCTGTACTCCCGAGGATAGGGCTATGCCCCAGCTCCCCATAATTACAGATCCAGGATAGATGACGCAACGACGGGATTCCCAGTGGTGGGGAAGTTGATCGCACAATAGAATTTGCCAATTGATCTTCGCACATGAACTTTGTCCTCTTCTAAACTCCATGAATTTTTCTTGCAAACCGTAGCTGTACTACAGCGACACTTTTGCCATGTTTGCCAAAAACACGAGAAACGAACAACAACGCAAAACTTGAACGTGCAACACTCTCAAGGAAAAGAAAACTACAAGCCAGTACCGTAAGTAAAACACCAGGCAAAGGACACGAGAGGCGTGGGACCCCCTTGAAGATCTAATATAAACCGACAGCAATCTCAACTTGAGAAATTGAGATTCCTTGCGATTATCCCATCACGAGAAGATGACCCGCTAACTTTGCCAAAAAGAAAAAGAAACCGCGACTTGCAATACGAAAGACCGTCCAACTGCCAGAACTATCGCAACAAAAGAATTCAAGAAATCGTACCACACAAAGCCCTCATGCGCCATGAACACAACAGAGCCAGCTTTGGTCGCACAATACATCTAGTATCACCAACCCAACTTCAAACGTACGAATCTCTGGAACTTTCCAAAATTCCATCTCGGCCACTTACACCTTTTCCGAAAAGGCAAAGCAGCAACAGCAAAAGAAAAACGAAGGAACTTTCCCGATCAAATAAATCCCCTCTCGACGTTCCAGGTACACGGGATACGGATTTGGCGCAGCATCCCCCTCTCGATACAAGGCATGACCCCCCGAGCCCTGATCTCAAAAACCACCCTCAGAAACCCAAAGAATCAAGCACCCCAGGAATCGTCCAAAATTCCCACGATCCTCAACGAAAGCACTGAAAATTCCACACCGTTCAAGTCAAATCTCTAACAACCACGTTTTGACTGACAGAGGCCTGGACTTGAGCAAACGATAATGGCCAGCAAGGCCAACTTCGATTGCAGCAATTTGAACTCGATTAAAGCAGACGAAGCCTATCAAATTCTCAAGAAGTCGCCTCCCAATCGTCCAAAATCGAGCTGGCTCGAGGAACCGTCGAGACTCGATTAAGTAGGGCGAAGCCTATCAAATCCTCAAGAAATCGTCCACAATAAAGCCAGCATAGGAACTGTCCAAAGTGTCAGAAAGATCCATACAGCAAACAGCAAACATCAAGAAATCAAAAACTCAAATCCCATTCCCACATCCTCAAACCCAAAGAATTCCATTTCCACCGATCCAGAATACAATTATCCAAGTACAGTACAGCCAATCCCCGATTCCGGCAAAAAAAAGCGAATCTCGAATCTCGGGAACCAAGCATATATAACGATCCAGCAAAATCCAAGCAGACCCAAAGATACCAAAAAGAAAAACGCACGCCCTTTGGTTAGATTTTAGGGCTTCGAATGAAAGGTTAGGGTATATCATATCATGTCAGATACTCGTTGGCTAGAGCAAGGTAGGGCAGGGAGTGGAGAATAGAGACTGGGGAGAGGTATGCTTCATCAATCCATAATCACCCATCTTCATCCATCACATACACAGCAAAGCCAACTCAGGAGGGAGGTAACCAGGCCATCAAGAACACCCCTCGCCAGACCCGGCAATCCCCTACAACTTTGCAGCCCAGATATATGGGCATATCCCACTGCAGATTTGGGGGAGAAGAGGAACGTCCACTTGCCAACATATCTCCTTGCAGGTCTTGCCATCATTATTGGTCTCATAGGTACCGATCATCTATGAAAACGAAAAAAAATGAGATATTGCCACGGTTGATTTGTCTTATGACCGTTTTGCACTTGCATTTATTTGGCACACCGAATCACCGGCCTCTGAAATAAATTGTATTGATACGAAGACACCGAAGGAGGCATCAAACCTGACTTGACTTCTATTATCTCTGCGAATTCTCTATGCAATACATATCAATGAAGCACGAACAAAGCAACTCGGGAGCAGGCTCTGAGCCCCTCAAAGCATTGCAGCGCCTTAAACCCACGGCCAGCGCCTGAAAACCACGGCCTTCCAGGTTTGAACGCCATGCTTATTTTATACCAACAGAATTTCGCCATCAACTCCAACATTTTTAATTATTAAATCCTCGGCCGGAAGAATACTGTCGTGGGGGCCGGGAAGCCCTACTGGAAGAAGCGATGATTCTAGTAGCTGACAGAGATTGCGAACTTCTCAAAGGGTCGAATCTGGCGGGTTGTTGCCGATAAGTTACTAGTCGTCGTGTCCTGGGACCTGGTTCAACTCTGCTAATGCCAACATCTAGTTCATCCAAACCGCTCGCGTTTGGGTTATTTTGCATGGTTTGTTGATGCTCTGCAAAGATCATGCTGATCCTCGGATCGTACTGTTGTACTCTGGCATGTTGTAGGTTACGGCGTCCTGGAGGACGGCGAGGTCCAGGTCGAATAGGGCTTTCATCAGAATCTTCCTCGATTTCGTGGATTTCGTTACTGTTTCCAAGATTTTGTGAGCCGTAATTGTACTGTTCGACTCCAGCACCATCGGTGCTGCGACTGATACTACGACTTGATCTGGAATTCTCCTCGCTTAGGGAATTTTCATCGTCATCTCCGCGAGAAATACTGCGGCTCGCTCGGGGGGAAACACTCATTTCTGTGTCACCATCCTTATCATAAACACTTGAGTATCCCGCAATTGACCCTTCCTCCTCATCATCATCTTCGCCAGCGCTCGAGTTGTCAAGATTGTGTCCATCGTTTATATATCTGGAGTAGTCATGCCCATACGTTGGAGTCTCCGAAAATTCGTCTCGCGAGCGATCGTCCTCCTCATCGTAACCATTACCCCCAATTGTCTCCGTGTCACTATTATCACTATTGTCATCGTATGGTATTGGTCCTTCGGGGCTGAATTCATATCCTGGGCGGAATTGGAAGCCATCCTCTGCATCGCTATCGTTTCCTTGATCCAATGGGCTCCATCCATTTCTTCTCAACACTTCTGTCTCATCGTGTGTATCACCTGTATCCGAATCATTCGTATCGTTATCCGTAACAGAAGCACCCGAGGGACTGGAGCTTCCTATCACAACCCGTGCCCTATGCCTGGGGATGCGGTTCGAGACTGCGCCGCCTTCGTCGGAGTCATCATCTGAAATTTCAATAGGTTCCGGTCGATTCGAGCGATTGTGCGATCGCCGCCCTGGAGCACGCACCGGCTCCTCCTCGTCGGCCTCGTCTGGGCTAATAAAATCTTCCAAAGAACTACCATCATCATCATCATCTGAACCTGAAATGTCTGAAGATCCTATGGTATCGCCATCATGATGGCGTCGAGGACTATGATAACGGAAATTTGGCATAGCTCGAGGGTTCAACCAGGCAGGCATGTCGGGAAATTCCTCCTGCAATTGATGTTGATGCCGCATGTCCATTTCGGCACGCATGTCGTCCTCCATATCAAGGGAGTCGTCGTCCAGATCATCCAAATCAGCGTCGTCATCAAAATCGCTGAATTCATAACCTTCCCAACCGTCCAGTTGCTGTCCACAATTTGCACAGGAACGACCCCCTTCATGCTCGTGGCCACAGCGATTACACCTCAGTACTCCATCCTCATCATCTCTATAGAGATCAGCCCCTGTTTGCTTGAAGCTTCCCTTGAAAAATCCATCTGGTCCGTTCCTATCTCGATCGACTTCCGCAATCTCCTCTCCTCGCCGTTGGGTGTGCTGTTCGATACTCTCATCCGAGGGCATTAGCTCGCTGCGGTTAATGAATATCTCCACTAGCTGCTTTACCTATAAAAGTGTTAGACTAAACATTTTTATTCAGGAGTAGGAGACCACATCAGCTTACCAGAAACGATGGGGCTGGTATTTGCTTGACTTTCGTTCTGCACTCTGGGCATGTCTTCTTTCGTTTGTTTGGAACAAACCAATTACACAAGCACTAGAAACTAATCAGTACGATCAGCACCAAATTTGTGGCATATGTAACGCACAGAATAGCAATATGTATGGCCGCATTGTAAAGTCCAAGGTTCGTAAAGTAGCTGATCACATATTGAACAAGTTACCATGTTCTTTATGTTTGTAAGATCCGACTTGAAAAGAGTAGCAAGCTGTTCGAATCTGTGAGCATAATGGCCATGAGTTTCCTGAATCCACAGCCTCACCTCTGTGTTTTCCTTGCCCGCATTCTCTTTGCCCGCTGCCTGAGACGCTTTGGGCTTTGCCATGTTGGGTGTTGTTTCTCGACTACCCCTCGCGCCTTTTGGCAAAGCGGCTTTCTTTCCCACCGCGCTTGATGGCCCAGGTTTTATTACCGAATTCATGATGTACGGTATCGTGTGAGACTGAGGGGTTGGCTGGTTGGAGAATTGCTGCCGCAAAGCCTGTAACGACAAAGGTGAGATGGTATATTGTTCGCAGACCTTGGACGTTGCCCGGATCTAGCACGCGGCACCGCCAGACTGTAATCGCAGAGGGTAATTAGCGGAGGTGCAGACTCGAAAAGTATTGATTCGTAAATGCTGTTGGAAGGTAGAGGTGAGGTTGGGTCGAAATTGATATCGTCAGGCTATCGAGCTGGCGGAGTTGGAATGCTCGACGTAAGTGTGCCGTGTGCCCTGGCCCCGGCTCAGAAGTCTAAGCAGACGGTGGACGTCTATGGGTGAGCGGCAGATTTGGCGCGCGCAGACTTGGGAGTCGTGGGAGTGATTCAGAGTGATTCAAAAACACACGATATGCGATGTGATGGTGAACAAGCACAAGGCTGCCGGGAAGGCGATACTGGTAATTGATGCGATGATGAGTGGTACTTGCAAGGGTCAAACACAGCGACAGGGGCCTTGGCGTGAAATCGCTTTGGGACGGGTTGGCGCACAATTGGTGTGGGGTAAACAAAAATTTGTGTGCAGGGAAAAGCGGCACTGCTTTACCACGTGACCAGCTGTACTGGGCTTCAAAGCACGTGCCGCTTTAACGCTGCTGGGCGAGAAATTCTACAAGCTTCAAGATCCGCATCTTCACGTCCACCACCCACACACCAATGAACCTCGGGCCCGCCTTCCGCCCTAGGTACTCGAGCATCATTATTCCCGTGAACAGATGTTCTTCTGCTCACAAAGAATCACAACACCGAGAGCACCTATTACTGTACCCAACCACCGATGGCTCCTTTCAAGCTTGATTCGACCCCCAAACACTCGCAGATACACGGTACCTTCTTCCAGTCAATGCAAATGATGCTTTCCCAGGACTTTTCAGAGCGCAATGAAGACAACCTCCACGGCAGTGGCCTCCGGAGGACCAGCGGAGCGTCACTCGCTCTCTTCGCTGTAATCACTTTATGAGCCAAACCCCCGAGCTCGCTGCGCTCGATGCGTGAAGATATTCTATAAAGGAAGTGACGTGGAGAGAGCGCAGATTCGACAGACTTCGGAGGACTGACGGCGCACCTCGATCAAATATCCACGATACCACAGGAATTGGTCTACTATGCTCGCTCCTACTGCCATTTTGAAGCTCGTTGTCCCAGACCAACAGAGAGAATCCAGATGAAAACAGGAGAACAAGAGCAAGACAGGAGAGCAAGCATTGTGTCAGACCACGTGAAAAGAATCAAGAGCAGTCCGGCTGGAATTGCAGACCAACCAATACAATCAATATGGCATCTGCTTACTCGTCGCGATCACGTTTCCTCTTCTCTCGCGATCGGTGGCCGACCAAGACGGAAAGGGAGCTTAAAAGCGCGGCAACCTTCTTTAAACCAAATCACCCACTGCGGGCCTGCCCACCTACGCAACCGCCAACAACTTGACTCCGGATTCCTCACCACTCGAATGTTGACTACCTACGTGGCAAGCGAAAAATGCTGCAGCACGCTGGGCGCCATCAAGGGGGGGAAGAGTGACCCCTCACATTGCACCATGCAGCCACTAGGACCTTGAACCGTTCCGATCGCGAGAACCAGCTCCCCCATCATTACACAACCCACATTTTCCTCCAGCACGCCATAGGAAGAGCATGGGTTATTTCGATGTAAATATCATTTCATTCCCGCACCCCCTTCGCTAAATCAATCTATCTTACGCTCAAACGCTTTAATGAGAGGCACGCTCCGAAAACAACCGAAAACCAGACGCAAAACCCAATGCAAGGCCTGAAACAACAGCGAGAAATCCAGAAATCCAGAGATAAAAGCAAGAAAGTCATCAACAATCATAATTGTTTCCACCACAAAGTTTCCCTGAGTCCCTCAAGTGTGCTCGGTTGTGAAGAGACAGTGCTGCGAGCACACCACCGGACGAATCCAAAGCGACACTACCAGCAGCGGCACCAAGGAACGAATCGAGAGCATCAATAGACATGACCAGAGCGACCACTAGAGCAATACCAAGAGCAGCAATTCCACGGACCATGGCTAGCGCGACCCCTATAGCTGTTCTTGAGCTATACCAAGAGCAACAACCACCAAAGCGACTTCTTAAGCCACAACATCAACAACCACCAGAGCGACTCCCCATGCTACAACACCAAGAGAAACATCACGAAGAGAAACAGCAACAAGTTCTTGGAGCATAAGCCACCACTGCAGCAAGTATTCGCGGCCAACGGTAGCATCAGCGCAGACTACTAGTGCTCGCGACGTGGACGCTTGCCAGAGGCAGCATCAGCGCAGACCTCTGCAAGCGAGCCTTTAACCACTTTGTCTTCGTCGACGATCTCGTTGTTGAGATGTGTAAATGTCTTAATCTCGAAATCCAAAAATTCCTTGATCGCCGTAGCATTCGTCGTGCCAGATTTCATCGAGTCTCGCACATTCTTCAACATCTGACGAATCCGGGCCTCGGCGTTCTCGAGTTGGTACTCCATTGCCTGCCCATAGAGATCCGAGAGCGCTGAAATCGGCCGTACCGTCGTCAAAACCGTGTCATCTCGAACCCTGGGATCACGCGCGCGAAAGGAGGTCACCGCGGTTATGCCTGAACGAAAGTCAGTTTTGTTGTCTTTTGATGTTTTGGTGGGAAGTGATGGCATAATGGAATAGGAGAAGCCAAACCCGGCGACTTTTTCGACTAGTACCCGAGGTTGCTGCTGAAATATGACTGGGGAGTGAAGAACAAGGAACTAAGAAGAAAATCGTCACTTACGCTCCTGGCCCCCGAAAGCTTGCAAGGCTTGATGATCAATATACCGTCCCTGGAGAACAACAGCGCATCCCTAAAGCAAATGTTAGACTCGACTAAGATGGATGCGCGACCGCCTTACCATTTGTGGACCCCGGACTTTCTTGATTTCGCCAGTGCCAGTTCGCAAGGCAGTTTCTCCGCCGACCATACCGGTGGTGTCGCTCATCATCAAAACACAAACGAAAGGATAGCTGTCTCTATGCCATCCTACAATGGGCGTATCGTCGTCCTCGGCGTTCTTGTCTTGCTTTGTCATACTGAGATTGATATGTGCAATCTCATAGTCCATCACCGGAACGAGATCGACTCCTGCAATCTTGGAAACAATGGCAAGAGTCTCGGGGTGCTTCCAAGCTTCGTAGATGAACTTGCCGTACCTAGGATGGTTAGCAGCTGTCTGAATCTATTATAGGAGGATAGGCTGCGGGTTCTTACTTGGGCGCGTAACCACGAAGTTGTCTAGGGGCAATGTCGGATGAGTAGCTATAATTCTCCTGGACCTCCTTACCCATGATCTCGGCTCGCATGATGTTGATAGCATCCTCGCTAAATAGGCGGAAAGGTTCGGAGACTGCGACAGGAGAAATGCCACAGTCAGGGGAGAACCCGAGTTCTTCCATTGTGTGAATGTGCTTTGGCCCCTCGAAAGCCAGGTGCTTGCTTGGGCTGAAGAGCTTGCCAGCTTGGAACGAAATGCCATGATCCGATGCCAAATATTTTGCGAAAGAGCGCTTGAGACTCTGTTGGGTTTCTTTCGGAGATGGGTTCAACGCTGGAGTGCCGAGAGTCTTGGAGTAAAATTTCTTTGGGGCATTGGGACCAAAAACTTCGGTGTTCGCCATGTTGATGATATTTATCGTATGAGGTGACTATATGATTCTGAAGTATCAGTTTATGTATAGCTGAGTGAAGCACCTCCTCTGGTAACAGTGAAGCCACTGCAAGTCAGACAAGGACTGGATCTCTTTATCGCTTCGCATATGCAATAGTCTCTCCAGGGGAAGACAGACGATGGAACTCTACAGTCTCCCATGCAGAATTTCTCTCATATAAACTGCAAGTGCAGCTTCCTCGGAGTATATCAATTTGCAAAAGTCTGCTCTGGAGTAGGCAGCGGCGCGATTGCGGAGAGTTGTTGAATGCATGCGAATTGAAAGAAATTTTTGTACTTACACTTCGCAAGTTTTCTGGCCAAGATCTGATCTTGCTGTGAGCTTTGCCTTTTCGAAATTCCAACGATGGGCGAAGGATATTAAGTAGTGCTTAAATTTCCTGTTTGAATGTCCGAATACGCAACATCAACAAGGTGAAAATGTTGCTGCTGGATGGTGTGATAGTGGGAGATAAGGGGTGAATGTGTTATCGGTGCTATATATATCTTGGTGGTGGGAACCAGAACCGATAAAAAAGTGTGTTTGTTGCTTGTTTGCAGTTTGTTTGCTCTTGACTACTTGGATCTTTTATATCGGTCTTTTGTTGCGGCCTTAACACTTTCTTGCGAGTCTCCTTCAAGGTCTGATGGTTCCATGGAAGGGATCCAGTCCAACCTAGGAATGCCCTACCCGTCGATCAGCCGTGATTTTTGCACGTCCTTGAAGCTTCGGTCCTGCCCTTGCTGAACACCTCCACACCTTTTCTTAGATTCGTTTCTACAGTTCCCACGCAAGGACCACGTTATGGATCAGAGGGTCGGTCTCACGATACTTGACACGCATCCATTTCTCTCGCAGCAACCTTATCAACGTTATTGTGGTCCTTCATTACCCTTGTGGCTGGAGTGCCACTCGAGGGCAGGGTTAACGATTCAGAAAAACCGAGCAAAGGTAGGCTAGCGACTGCAGTCGATCGGTAGGCATGCGGCCAGGTCATGACCGAGTCGTTGTATGGAAAGTGTTTCTTCAAAGGGATAGTGCCGGGACATCACGAACATGGAAGAGGACGCTAACAGTGGACAGCCATCCGTGGTCTACCATGTTTGCTCAGTTTGCTCAAAGTTATCGTTTTAACATCTAGGCCTTTCTGAGAGCCTTGGTAGTCAAACTCGTTTTTATGCAGGCCAAGCAGATCGCGCACGGACTCTGGTTTTCTCAAAAGGGGTTTAACGATCATAACGACAATCGGCGAAGTCTTCAATGTGATTCTTTGCTGGCTATTTGATGAGGCGTGGATCAAATTTGACCCAGGCGAAGTTGGAAGGTGTTGCTCAGGCGCAGGCAGAATCAGCACTCGGCATGTTCAGCTCACGGTGGACAGCTGGAGTACACATTATCCAACAGGACTTTCAGGCGTCAATTGTGGAGACACGTAATAGCAAGAGTGGAGGGAAAGTTTGAAGGTGTGGAGGGCTAATGTATTACAGCTGACTAGAGCGGGGTGTTATCGTTTTGGCTGGGGATCTGATGACCCGATATGGAACGCCAAACGATAAACAGCGCGGCGGCTGGTTTGCAAGGGTTAGCTGCAATGCACACGCCGTTAACGGACGCATGTGTCGCTTAATCATAACCATCTTGAGACGTCGATGAAGGACGAGGCCATCGTCAAATGTGATGGGCGTGTCTATTAGGTTGCAATTCACTCCTGGTTGATACTCGGGTGACATGGAGAAAGAGCTCTCAGTGGCAGTTTGAGCGGAGTTTTTCCCCCGCAATGCCCAACACCACATTGCTCAAATACCCCTGGCTATATATAGCTCGCCAGCCAGAGCCCAACTTTAAATTAGAACATGGAGAAGGATCACTTTCGTCACCGTGGAATTCGTCAAAGGGCCAAAATTCACCAGCTTGGAGAGATTGGAAATTGATTTATAACAAACATGGAGAAAACTAGATATTCTGATCAGTACTTATAAAATTATCGGCCAGAGCGGTAGCCATTCACGTTGAATTCAAAGAATCATGTTTATTTAGACTACTGTCAGGGGGGAAGGGGTTGACCTCGCTTGTTTCCGAGATCTCTATCGATAAAGACCCGAAAGACCCGAACCCCTGTCGAGCGATAAGTAGCCGTGCGCTAGCATCCTAGCGAAGGACTTTTCGGGGTTCCTGGAATTCTGTTTGGCTGCCGAGATTCAATCACACCTCAACCTCGAGGCTGACGACTCGGCATCGACACTGCACACACCGCCGGCGCATCAACACCAACAACCATGTCGTCCAAAGATTCCACGGATTCCAAAGAGAAAGACCCATCGCAGGACGGTCCTTGGGATCAGAAGACTAGTGAGAAATTCTCAAGGTGAACAATGATGATTCTTTCAAGTGGCGGGCTGTCGAACTCCACGTCTGCGCCACGCGCGTCCTCTTATAGTCACGCTTTTCTGTTCAAGAGGGAATTTAGATATGGCCATAAAGCTGATACCGTCATAGCAAGCAATATTCCGAATACTTTGACCCATGTCAAGAAGCGGCGGACCGGAGTTTACGGTGTCTGCACCGTAATGGAGGGGATCGAGATATGTGTTCAGACTACTTTCAGTACGTAGTCCCATCCCAGCGTCTGGGGTTCAACGTCATGGTGTCGCCGTCTTCGGAAGAGTCCTACTCCCACCACAAGTTTTAAGGCTGGCTTATCTTGGATACCGGCGCTTTGGGTTCGTGGGGGACCTGTGGCTGTTGTGCTTGCCATCACCCTACGAGCCGCTGTGGTGTATCAGGGAACTCCCTGCTGTCTGCTGTCTGCTAGTCGAAGAGAGTCGCAACTCCAAGAGATATGTTATCTTTGGCTACCAGAAACTGGATGGGGTCTTGGTTGTGTAGAGTTGCATTGCTAACGCCGTTGCAGGGCCTACCGAGACTGCAAGAAACAATGGGTGAGTGCGAACCATTTCTCGCCCACATCATGGTCGCGTGTCCCCGCACTGTCTGGAGATGGAGACGCCCTGCAGGCGGGGGATGAGCCATGCGTCCTTGACAGCTTTGACGGGCCGGCTATGTCAGCTTGCAGTTCACATTATCACTGTTGGCTCTTCGACCTTCAGTCACTGCTCCCTTGATCACCATCCCTCAGCATCACTAACGTCGTCCCAGATCGCCGAACGGAACGCTGCCAAGAGGGCGAAAGGATGGTTTTCATGATAGCGGGAAGCTAGGTCCGGGCAACTTGGGGGCAGCTTGTTGGTAGCTTGGGATTGACGTTAATTGTAGTATATGAGTGAGTGTGCTGTAGGATTACGATAAGGAGATTCGGCAAAAGAGCGGGCGGAAAAAACGGGAAAACGCTCGTCCAAAGCCTGCTGAGTTTGGTGGAGAAGATAGCGAGGTGTAGTAGATGATCCACTTACTTTCAAGCCAGGTGCCGGCAATGCTTGATATGGCTTGGGAGAGAGATTAGAAATTTGGACTTCGACTACCGATCTGCGCTATTCAATACGACCTTGTCCGGCTTTTGTTCCGTGAAGAAGGCTCTTTTCCTTGTGCTGCGGTTCATGGACCACGGAGCTTCAGAATCATCCGTCCAAATCAACTTCACAGCTTGGAAGATGTGGTCGGTTTAAAATTGCCGTGTGTTTCGCTACTCGAATATAACAAACAGACCAGAGGACTAGAAGCAGATAAAATCTCCTAAGTAGTCAGTAGTCTCGTTCCCATGATATCTGGTAGAGAATCTTGACAATCTCAAAGAGTTATCTGCTCGCGCGGCGGCGGCAAGCTAGCTAGGCTGGAATATCACTACAAACATATATGCCCCCTTTCCTGAAAGACTGAACTTTATATTGTGGTCCCCTCCGATAAAGCGGTTCGTACCTTCCAATGCGTATAAATCATCTAACGCCCAGGGCTAGAAGTAGCTCCGTGCCCTAAGTATGGATCTCCTTTTTCTGTTACATAGTGTAAGTAAGTAAATAAATAAAAAACCAAAGAGGCCTTTTTAAAACGGTGAATTAGGAGTGGTTTAATCTTACGTTATGTTTAGACGACTGGCCGAATCATGGCGCCATTCCGCAAGCGAGAGAGTCCACTCATGCCTCTTAAAATACCACACTTTTTGACGACTCACCCTTTACATACGGTGCCAGCCACGAAAGCCAACAGCCGAGAGCCCCGGAACCCTACGGCGCCCCGGACCGTTGCCTGCCTAAGCCATCATCCCAAGCGCAGCCGCATGAACATTTTGCGGTACTGGGATCATTGGTCGCCAGACCCTCGTGGCTCGCAGTAAGATGGCCGACCATATGATGAAGGATCGGCAAGATGCCCCCATTTGGAATGCCATCGAGGCCGGCAACTACAAGCAGGCTCTCAAGCTGGTCGACAAGCGTCTAGGGAAGAAACATACCGATTATCTCGAGGTGCGCCTTCCTTTTTTTAGCTGCTCGTCTCACTCGTTCGTCGCGAAGTTTGCGTGTGCATCACGTGACGGTGCTCATTTTCATTTTTCTCTCATTTCTCTCATAGCAGGTGCTGACTTTGGAGATACTATAGGCATTGAAGATTTTCATTCGGGCGAAATCGCCGCTTGTTTCCGAGAAAGCTGCCGTTCTGTTGCATTTGGAGGAGCTCCCCGAGAGAAAACAAGTCCTCACGGATCTTGAAGCTATCGAGCTCTATGAGGAAGCCTTTGGCGAGCTTCTGCCTGAACAAGCACAGGATGGCTGGGACCGCATTATCGGAGAGCTGCGGTGGCAATGCGTCAAGGCACTTCCAAAGGATGAAGAGTTGAGCAAAAAGTCGTTTGAGGCATGTTTGGCGAAGAATGATCTTGACCATGCACGGCAGGTATGTCCAAGAGACCCTCATATGATCGACTGTCGAGCGCGCAGGTTTTGATTTTCCCAATGCAGTAATGATGTAACTAATCGCTCCCCAGATCTCCAACAGTCTAGAGAAGAGTTTCCCAAGCAACCATGCGTACATTTTCTGGAATATCGCCACTATGTTCCTCTACTCTGTAAGTCCACGTCTGGCAAGGCTCCCCATTCGACACGTCATTAACCGCCCACAGGTCTCCTCTTCGTATCCAGAAAAGCAGCGGAAATTATGGGGCATGCTCGCCTTCGCCCAGATCCAGAAACTGGCTACTGCAACCAAGCAGGCTGCTGTCAGTAATCAATCCTCCCGTTTTGATCCGGTAAGATTAACTGTTTTTGGCAGGATCCGAAGCAACTCCCTGTTCGATCCATACATACGCCGCAGGAGCTGTTACTCTTGCATAGGATCACAGAGGAACTCGGAAAGCCCGAGCAGAGACTAGAGTATTTGAAGGACCCCGCCTTGGGTCCGGAATCGCTTGTTGCAAAGGGTGAGTGGCAACTGTGGAGATTCAGGTTAAAGTTACTAGAGGATGCAAAGGAATGGCGGGAGCTCTTTGATACTACTCAGTCTTTGCTTAAGCGAGCACGGACGAAGGATGAATCTGGTCAACTTGCGGAGACTGGCTTTAGTGATTGGATTGTCTGGGAAGCCTTCATTCGATCTGCTATCGAGCTGGAAGACCCCGAGTAAGTTGGTTCTTGACATAAGGTTTGGTTACGTATCATTGACATATCACTAGACACAGGGAAGCAGTATCCTCCGAAGTTGAAGCTCATCTTGATCCACTTAATAAGATCGAGAAGACTTGGAGGCGAAATGCATCGTTGGCCGGAGTGAAGCTATCTTTTGAAAATAGCACGCCATTCTCCTTGGGTTCTCCCCAGGACCGGGTTCCGATTGTGATCAAGTACTTGAAACAATATGGAAGTGCTACTACGGCTTTCAATGACCTCAAGCCGTTCGTTCAGGTGTTGAAAAAAGAGGAGCGAAAGAACTTGCTTGACATACTGTCAAAAAATGATGTTTTTGGGGACCCTGGTCACTCGAAGTACAAACCATCGAAAAAAGATGGTGTCGTAGATCAAGAGTACGAAGGGGTAAGTCTCGTAATTTCATGATCCACGTGTATTCAAGTATGAGGCGAGACGCCCTTCTTTTGCTAACGAAGTTGTAAACGTAGTTCAAGACAGCAAACAAGCTCACGGAGCATATTAACTCTTACAAACTCAAGTATCTCTTATCCTGCAGTATTCCAGAGCACGAACGTGCCCAAAAGCCCGCGCTCTACTCTGGGGAAAGAGAGTTCACGTGCACATCATGCTCGCAGCCATGCTCTCAATTTTGCAAACTATGTCTGAAGAGCTTTGCGGAAGATTCTGCAAAGTTGTATCTCGCAGCAGTCGACGGAGGTCGAGCAGCCTGGAATTTACTCCCAACTGACCGACACCCTGCTGATGACCTTGCTCTTTTGGCCTCGATATGCTTGATCAAACTATCCATGATAGAACCCCAAACTTCTGATGGACCTCTTGCAAGTACCAGAAATTCGTACATCTTGCAAGCCGTTGCATTACTTGAACATGCAGGTAGTCTATCGCAATCGAATTCCCAAATCTGGTTGCTGCTCACTCGCTTGTACGTTTATCTCGGAAGCGGTTCTTTAGCCATGCGAGCATACGACAAGCTAGGTCTCAAACAAGTCCAACTCGACACCTTGTCGTATACTCTATTCGACAGACTCTCTTCGTTCCATCCCCACGCTTTCCCACCCTCGCAAGATACAACATATCGGACACCCATTGAGAGTCTCAAGAAACAGCAAAAACTCTACCGTGGAGCTCGAGGTCAAATAAGCAGAAATGCCTGGCTTTCATATAAACATGGAAGTTACAATACGATATTCGAGTTGAAAGAGGTCTCGCAAAAGCTTGAATGCTCTATCGCGGCTATCACTTCGGTGATTGAAACGAGAAGGATCAAGCGTTTGATTCCAAGTAAAGGTGACCCTGGACCTGATAATGATGGTTATGATATTCTTCGTAAGTCCTCATTCTGCCACTTACTCACAGCAAAGCTGAAATATATGACAGCACCGAATCCCGAGAATCTAGACACAAGAATCTCAGATACCAACGACTACGACTCATTCCCCAATTTTGAAAGCACCATTGGCCCAAGTTTCGAGGAACTATCCCGCTTCATGCCAGGTCCTTCTGTAAGATCCTATTTCACCCCACCCCATTTCATCCTCCCTTCTAACAACAGGTGTAGGAATACCGTGCCCGTCTGAACCTCACCTCCGAAGCACTCCTCGCCCTTCTAACGCCCCTCCTGAACACCCCAAAATCACAAACTCAAGCTGCCCTTACAAACTTCCTGACAACTCCTCCTTCATTCCCACAAAAGCCAAACCCGGAGAAATATCTCACGAAAGCAGAGAACCACGCGAGGAAGATACATGAAGCCATCTCGCTGATCCTGTACTGGTCCGCAAACCCAAGTCTCTGGTCTGAACCAAAATTCGAAGAACGGTTAGCAGCATTCAACGAATCTCTCATCGAGGCTCTTGAATCTCTCCACTCCGATCTCAAAGCTACGCCCCGCACGTCCCTAACTCCAGCATTCTCAGGCACACTACACAACCTCTATATAGCACACGCCCTCGCGCAAGCAATCCTCGCTTTCGGATCCTTCCTCACCTCCCTCCCACTGTCCCAACTTCACATTTCACAACCGCCAGCAACCCTCGAAGCCGCCGGGCTCGCCACGGAGATAGCCAAGACTGTGGTAGAACAAACTACAACTGTCAAGAGAGGGATGGACGAGGGAGGGTGGATAGATAAAGTGCTTGATGCCGTCAATGGCGTTGAAGAGGAGACGATTTTGGGTAGTTTGTCGAACCTGCTAGATGGTGGTGCGCTAGAGGTGTGGGCTGGGGATTTGGTGGAGGGGTGGAGGGATGGAGTTGCTGGGTTGAGTTTACTTAAAGAATAACTAAGGGGGGTGGGTTGGCGGAGGTAGATGAGGTGATTGTGGCTGTGGTGGTTGAGAGTGGAGAGGAGAAAAGCATTTGAAGAAAGGAAGTGAAGTCAATGACGCTGAGAGTAGAGCAGTGACTAAAATCAATCAACCACCCAAAAAGTAAAACCCAGCTTCTTCCTTGTGCCATAGCCATCACCTCCGCTTTCTCATATCTCGAATTTCTGAAGGTCCTGTACAAGAGATTAATTCCCTCATACCATGTTTTACTACCAATACAATACACAGCACCTCACCCCCTTCCCATGAAAAGTATCGTTGCATTTCCCCCCATCTCACCAGCATCCCAACCGCAACTTCCCTCCCCTACAACCTATCAAAGTGCAAAAAGTCCCTAGTGCCAAAGATCTCTACAGTTTTTTTTTCAAATCGCGCTAGCACTTTTGTTTACTCCCCTATTTAGGCAGCAGATAAGCGAGAGGGGTAGTAGAATCAGAAAACCCCCTTTTTGCCCCTCTCGCTTATCAAAAAGTAAACAAAACTGCTAGCGCGATTTGAACAAAACTTTAAATATCTTTGGCACTATGAACTTTTGCACTTGTGAGTTTTTGCACTTTGATAGGGTTGTAGGGGAGAGAGCCAGATCTCTGATATGAAACTTGCTGCTTGCTGCCAGCCAAATTAGAAAAGAAATGGAGTGGGTCTTGAAAAATTGGAAAGGGGCGATTTTATCGCTGGTGTTCTCAACTTCTACTACCTACCGCATGAAAAATGAACTTGACGATTTCCCTTGCATT
Source organism: Hymenotorrendiella dingleyae (assembly GCA_003988905.1). Taxonomy (NCBI): domain Eukaryota; kingdom Fungi; phylum Ascomycota; class Leotiomycetes; order Helotiales; family Helotiaceae; genus Hymenotorrendiella; species Hymenotorrendiella dingleyae. The sequence goes on from QYAP01000108.1 coordinate 41,292, forward strand.
TAATCTAGACTCCCGGACGTCTAATTCAATCATTGTGACCGAGGCCGTTACTATGTGACTTTTATTCTATATATCTCTACATTTCGATCTTGACGTCGCCTCTATATGACAGCTATGTTTTTGTACGATGATATATATAAACAAATGAGGAAGCGGGGTGAGTTCCGAGTCCTACCACCTATCACTTCGTTTTCCGTCTCCGAGCAGATCTAGTTGCTGAGTTGGAGGCCTATGATCAGATTGTTGGTGGCTTCTGTCTTTCATGATTGACATTGAATCAAGACTTGTGAAGGTCTGCGCTGGGTAGACTGGACCTGGATATCTCGCATCTCGTTGTGCGCCGTTTGTCATTTCCTTTAAAAATGCAATGATATCTTAAATATCGTGCATGCTCCCAAGATATCATTATATGCCGTATCAACCCCTCTATCCCTCAATCCCGATGAATTTCCATTCATATAAACCGTCAAGAAATCTACATCATATCATCCTCATAAAGCTGCCTCTTCTGCGCTAACTTGGCAGCCCACTCCCTCCTCTCATCCCTCAAACTCATCCATATCCAGAACCACACAACTACCTCCACGAATGCCCACGTAAAGAAGATACGGTTCTTGAGGCCCTCACCCCAAGCGCTGGGAGTGTAGGTATTTGCGGTGGGGCCGGTGTAGAGGGGTGAGGTGGAGGAGAAGAAGTAGGAGTAGGTTGAGAGGAAGAGGAGGACAAAGAGGCGGACGGGTGCTGTGGGTTGGTGTGTTAGTGCTAGCACCTTTTTGGGATTGAAGGATTTTGAGGGGAGCGAGTAGGAAAGGGGTATTGGGAGCAGGAGAAGGGGGAAGTACCTTGCGAACCCCAGTGGATGACTTGGGCTTCTTCTGGCATTGAGCAGGATATCAGGTCGCTGACGCCGAGGAAGAGTAGGACTGCGGCGAGGAAAGAAAGTGGTGGAGAGGTAACTTCGAAGGATCGCGAATGGGGCTATAGTTTTGTTAATATTCTGCCTGCTGGAAAGAGGGGATTGCTGGGGGACGTACCATGCCCATTGATTCACCGATAATCCATACTAAGGTCTGGTCTGCGATCTGGTTCGGATTGGTGAGGAAGAAGTATGCAAGGGTGATGTGGAAGAGGGAGAGGGAAGTGATGATTGTTGCTGCAGAGATGAGCCCCATATTGGCGGTTTCTTATCGATTTGAGAGCTTCTTTGCTCGGGTTTGGTGGCGGTTTTTGGGCGGTTGTTTGGATGGATTAACGGATTCGCAGAAAGGACATTAGGCCTCGTCGCATAAATGTAGGTGGTGTCGTGTGAGGTGGCAGTTTGCTCAATAGCTCTCGTTGTCACCAGGCAGGAACACGAGACGAGAGACGGGATGAATTTCCAACCGCTGAAGAATCGCGCTCGCCTCACGTCAGGGGGTGGAAACCTTAAGTCAATTAGGCGTTACGTTATTCCGGTACAATGACAGGGGTAAAGCTCTAGCTCCTACTTAGCGTCATCGCCTTGCAACTTCATCTTTTCGAGAAGGCAACCACACCCTCAAACACCACGATTTGATGGCACCCGCAGAATCACATACTAACTAGCTAAACATGGCAGAACCCACAGAAGAAGAAGCCCATCTCGACATCCCTCAACATATAAAATACTGGAAACGATGTCTTCTCACCCTCCTCCCAACGCAATACACATCCACAGATTCCTCACGCATGACTCTAGCCTTCTTCATTCTCTCAGCTCTTGATCTCCTCGGCGCAGGCGCAGATACCTTTCCTCCATCCCAACGCACATCTATCCGCGAATGGATCTTAAAGTGTCAGCATCCGCATGGCGGGTTCTGCGGGAGTCCGAATCACAGATACCCAGATACGTTTTATGGAGACGAGGAGGAAGGAGAGAGTATGGATCCTGCGAATTTACCGGCTACGTATTTCGCGCTGTTAGCCTTGAGTTTTGTGGGTGGCTTGGAGGGCGTGGAGAGAGGCAAGTGTTTGCGGTGGTTGAAGAGGCTGCAGAGGGAGGATGGAAGTTTTGGGGAATTGGTGACGAAGGAAGGGAAGATTCTGGGAGGGTATGATATGAGGTATTGCTATGTGTTAGCAAACGTACGGTGGATATTGCGAGGGTATGCTGAGGGTTCTTTTGGTGGCATTGAGGATATTAATGTGGAAGGGCTAGTGGGACATTTAAGGGCTGGACAGGTAGGTCGAGAGTTCTCAGTTGCTAGCAGAATATACATTGATTCCTGCAGACCTATGATGGGGGTATCTCCGAAAGCTCGTCGCATGAAGCGCACGGTAAGTTATGCTCAGAGTGACTTTGTAAAATTCTTTTCTCTAACTATCGTGAAGCTGGTTATACGTATTGTGCCATCGCTTCCCTGTCATGTCTCAACCGCCTACCAGATTCCACCTCATCTCCAACATCACCAGATTCCAAAAGCCCTTTACCAGGCCTCACAAATTTACCCGAGACAATACGCTGGCTGGTCCTCAGACAAACAGCCTACAGAGAAGAAGACGCATCAGATGACGAGGATGAAGACCACCCTCAAAACGACGACTCACTAGAATCCTCGCTCGAACACCAAGACTTCGTAGGCTTCAACGGCCGCTGCAATAAAAACGTTGATACCTGCTACGCATTCTGGGTATCTGCGTCACTCGACGTCCTCGACCTCCCCACTTCGACCGCGACCCTCCTCAACACACCCCTAATCCGCCGTTTCTTATTTGAGCAGACCCAGCATCGTATTGGTGGCTTCGGCAAGTACCCCGGCAATCCACCGGATATATATCATTCGTACCTGGGGTTGGCGGCGTTGAGTGTGTTGGGGGAGAAGGGGTTGAAGCCGTTGGACTCGGTGCTTTGTGTTAGTCGGGAGCAGAAGGAGAGGATTGAGGGGATGAGGGATGGGTGGGGGAATGAGGAGTAGGTTAGAGGTCCTAGTTGGGAAAGGCTTAAGTACGTTTTTGGAGGCTCTCGGCGGATATTGTGTTAACTTCTCCATCTTTCATCTTTTCTCCTTGCAAGTGCTACAATTCGGTGCTGATGTGAAGTCTTCTCATGACTTCCTCTCTTTCTTGATTCACAAATACTCCGCCTGGTAAAGTAAGACTCCGTATAGTATGAATCGGAGATCTGAAGTTGTCTTGTCAAGCTCTGTTATACTTTGGATCTTCTTTCTTCTAATCCCTAGCCATTGCTCTTCCCTCTTCTCGTCCTATAGGACTTGATTCTTTTCTTCGAACTTTTCGAGGGAGCAATAATCGTCTCGTCATCTGCAGGTGAGAGTCATGCGGCAATAGGGATCGTTGCTTACAGGTGGAAAAATAGCGAGAAAAAAACATTTTACTTGAAATTCAGAAACAGCCACATTGGACAATAAAACCAACCACCAAGGAGCGACAATGAAGGACCTGACAAGTACCTCATGACAATGCAGCTCGCCGAAGACGCCGGTCAAACACTTCATCTGATCTTCGAGACAACCTTGGCTACCGGTAAATCCAAAATATCCCGACCTTGATAATCCGGAGTGGAAAAACATTTATGATGATCATTGAAATAAGCCTCGATTGATCAACTGAGAAATCAGTCGTTTCCGCGCTACATGATCTACGGTACCATCACGCAGAAAACATCCAGCAATTCGCGCACCAGATTACCACCTTGAAAGCACAACAGCACCCCTCACAGAACCTTAAAAACAAAGTTAACAAACTCACTCACACAACTCCGGGTACCTCCCGCATCCCACCCCAACTATGCGGCTCCTAACGTTTTACCCCCTGTTCACCCCTCGCTAAGCGATCTCCAAAACCAGACGACATCCTAACATCCCAGCCCAACATCCCTGCCTGAAACCACACATTTCAAGATCGCATCTCTCGGATTTTCAGACGCTAAACCACGCGCTGCCCTTTCATCTCTTCTCCCTCAGAAAGGAAAAGGGGGAAATGTACGAGAAGAGACGAGAAGAGATGAAATATCCCAGTCTTTTGGCTAAGCGAGTCCAGTCCCGCGCTGTGTGATCGACTGGTGAGGGAACTTCAGACGGGTGCGCCAATTGCACCAATTGCCTTTCTTGCGCATATGTGTTGGCGCGTCGGATTGGACGAGACATGGTGGATGTGCCTTTGACAGCAAAACTCCCCTGTTATATGATTGCTCCGATGCGCCAACACCAAATATGGGGAGAGATTGAGTGAGTGAGTTTCGATCTGCTAGCAGAGTGGATGTGCGCTGCGTGATGTACAAAACGATCCTCTCCCCCCAAGCCTAACATTCCGTTCTGTTTGCCTATTATCTCTATTCATTTCTTGCCTTCCTTTCTTTCGTACAGATCTGTGATCCTTTGTACACTCGTTAATTTCTCTTCAACACTACTTTAAATCAATACCATAGTACAGACTTGACGTCTCTTCACTTCTTCCTTCACTTCTTCCCTCATTTCAAACGAGGATACTATATTTTCAAAAAATCCACCGAAACAAACACATCATAATGTACGCCCCAACCCACCTCGCCCTCCTCCTCCTCTCCACCACCACCCTAGTCCTCGCAGCCCCAACCCCTCAATCCTCCGACTCAGAAATCCTCAAGGTCCGCGCAAATACATCCGTCGATCCAGCCGCTGTTACGGGGACTACATGTAACGATACCACCGAGTTCGTCCTCCCATTCTCACCCCCTTCAAATTCCACCCTACTAACAATTCTTTCCAGCAACATAATAGCCCACGACGTCAACGTCGCAACCCTAGCAATCTGCGGCGGAATCGCAGGAGCGATTACAAAATGCGGCGGCGCCCCAACGAGCACCACTGGCGCGAGCGGGACCGCGAAATTCACACTTGATCCTACGACGGCTGGTGCTACTATTAATGTGTCAAAGGGCAGATGGGAGGGCTGTATTCGCGCGGCGAGGGCGACTTGTCCTACCGGTGGTTTCACGAGCACTTGTGTTGGTGGTGCGTCGGCTGGAAATGTTGCTTTCACACTTGTGAAGCAGTAGGCGACGGAGAAGAATTGGGGGGGGGGGAATGTGTGTATATCTTCAATGTATAAATGAATGAAAAAAAACTTATAAATTACAACTAATGTGGTGGGAAGTGGTGCAGTGAAGTGGCTTTACAGGTAAGTATGGCAATACGTTTCAAGAGAAGCAAAAGTATTCCGCGAAGAGTATCAAAAAGCGTTAGAAAAAAAATAAGGAAAGAATGGCAAAGCTCTATAATTCTGTCTCGCATAATACGAGAATTGGACCAACCGACTTACGCCAAACTCTGGATTGCGAGTTCACTATTGCTACAAATAGATCCTAGTGCTACAGATTTTCATATTTCCCAGCGTGAATTCATAAGCATCCAATTTCCATTCATTACCAACCACCAAGCTCTACCTCTTTCATTCGTTATCATCCATAAGACGAACATTCGGTTTGGCATCTTTGAGAGACTTTTTCAGTAGTGCCAGTACTTCCTGCCGCCTTGACATCTTCTTCTTCAGTTGGGTCTTCTCTTCCGCTGTATAACCACTTAGCTTCTTTCTTGGTGAAGGCGAGCCGCGGAAAGAACCAGTCGATGATCTTAGCGAACTTTGAAAGTTTTTCGGGGTGCCTCGAGCACCTTCTGGTGTGAAAAACAGACCGTATGTGCTCGATGCACCTGGGTTTCGTAGAGACTGTCTATTCGGCTGTGGTGTTGCGAATGGTGAACCTTCTCTACTTCCGGGCGCATCGACTGAACTGAATCGCAACTTTCGCATCTGATTTTCAAGAACATCAATGTCCCCACTCCTCTTCTCAGCCATACTAGTCATCTTGGTAATAGTCCGCATCACAGCCTCGACTGTAGGACCTGCAGAACCATTGGCTTTACCTCCAGTTGTGGCCTGAGAAACAATCTTCGTTTTGAGGACCGTCAAACTCTCTTCGGCGTCGGAGAGTAGCTTTTGGAATTTCGTGAAATCTCGCCTCAAGTCGCTTTGTTGAGCAGCCTGCTCGGCACTCAATGGCTGTGCGCGTGTAATTGCAACTTGATCGGGATCTCGATGAGCTTGGATAATCTTTCTAACATCTTCATGCTTGGCTCGAAGTCGAATGAGGTCTTTTTGAAGACCATTGCAGAATTCGAGTTTGTTTGCAACGTCTCGTACTCTTCCACTCTCAAGTTCGCGGGTTAATCCGGTCTCAACTAGAGAGGATAGATCATCTATTTCGACCAGGCACCAATCCTCTTCATTTTCGAGATCCTCTTTGGTACGACCTTCCTCTTTGTATTGATCAGTGTGGCCTGCAATGAATGCCTTTAAGGATTTCGCGTTGACGCCTAGGGTATCGATCATCGAGTTAATATCTCGATACACCGCTTCGACCTGAGCCGGAATGCTATCATCAGAAGTAACAGGATTGTAGTCTGTATGAGCAACAAATTCGTCCAGGGTAGTCGTGGGGACGATTTCCTCGGCAAGAAATCTCTGCATTTGCTCATCCTCCTCGTCGACCAATGCTTGTGTTTCCTCAGCCTCCTTTCGAGCTTCTGCATCTGCACGGCGCTGTTTCTCAGCATTCTGCTCTTCACGGGCAAGAGCGAATGTATCTTGAGATGGAATAGGAGGCTTAGCGCCAAATCTTTGAGAGTTGCCTAATAATTGAGAGGCAACTCCAGGTGCACTCACAGAGCGAGATGCATCAGGTCTTGATAATCTTCCGGGTATTGCAGATCGAATCGGACTTGGAGAACGAGGACTTTGCAATCCTTTAGGTTTCGTCGGGGGAGGTAGCGATGGTGCTGTTCCAAGCTCCCCAAACAATGGCCGAGCCTGACCCGTTTGACCAGGCATCGCGAGCTGGGTAAACATGCTATTTTCTGGAGCCTTATTCTTCACTACATTGAACGAGCTTTCAGGTGTAAAACCAACATTTTGGTTAGTGTCAGATGTAGGGCTCAAATCCTTGGCGACATCTTCACCACTACCTTCTTCGCTACCTTCTCCACTGGCATCATCATCATCAGAAACAAAGTCATCAGTATCATCACCTTCGTCTTCGGGACCTCCTGGAACATCACTAGGAGGTATAAGGTCAGCGGGAATTGGCTTGAGAGGATTCGCGGGTAAAGTAGATGGCGCAGTGGTCTTCGGGTCGGGTTTAGAAATGGTACCTGGAGGAGATGGATCGTCAGCTTCAGAAGTAGATGGTGAAGGTGACGAATCCCCCACTAGGAAACAGGCCTTACTGGACGGATCCGGGGGCAACGGAGCTTCAGGTATATTAGCACTAATACCTGTGGTCTTTTCCTCGGATTGAGGTTCCTCTTTAATGATTCGAGGGGTTGCCGGTGTTTTGGTGATGGACGGGGGTTCAGCGGTGACTGGTGTTTGGGGTCCAGAAGGTACCGTTGATGTCTTACCAAGGTTGGCAAAAGTGAATCCGGGCTCTCCCGCTGGTTTGCCAAAACTAAAGCCAGCTGTGGCAGGTTTGGCGGTTGCCACCGTGGAAGTTGCTGTGGTACCAAACAGGTTGTTATTCGACGAACTTGTAGCGAAGGGGAACGTTGATTGAGCTGGGGTGGATGAGGGGGTGGTGGACTCCTTTAAAGGTGAGCCTGGCTTGACAGCCGGCGTTGTGGAGGGAAGTTGGTGGAATCTGGAAGGCGCTGGCGTACTGGCGGGAGTTGTGGAATCTTGTCTGGCAGGAGGAGTTGGAAAAACTTCTTCTGCATCCATATCCGCCTCTGTTGATACAGGAGTCTCGGCAGCAGGCGCCTTGGATGCCTCACCAAGTGCCCCACCGAAATTGGCCCCAAAGAGGCTTCCCTTATTCTCACTCTTGTCCGGTACATCCTCCTTTGCAGATGGATCGGCCTTGAAAGTTGTGCCGAGACTAAAGCTTCCAAAGAGCTTATCGGGTTGAGCATTACCAAAGACACTAGTAGCTGGTTTATCCAAGTTTGGAGCAGTACCGCCAAAGATACTTGGCTTGTTCTCGGCTTGAGGGGCACCACCAAATGGAGTATTGCCAGCAGTTGAGCCAAAAGGTAATGCAGCTGGTGTATTTCCATTTTGATTGGCACCAAATATGCCACCCGTGCCAGAACTGGGCGTGCCAAACGCACCACTTGCCGCGGGCTTGGAAAATATGTTTCCCGAAGATGGGTTTGTAAGGTTGGAAGCTGCAGCAAAACCTGGCTTGGATGCGAAAGAAGCGAATCCAGATGCGCCGCTTGACGGGGCAGCGGACCCGAATGTTGATACAGGCGTTGCTCCTCCAGCTTGGCCAAAGGTTGCAGTGGGAGCTGTAGAGCTTGAACCCCATGGAGATGTCTTTTGACCCATTCCAGAAGAAGAACCGAATGCAGCACCCGGAGCACTGGGTGCACCGAAAGCTGGTTTACCAAAAGCACTCCCTCCTCCCAATGTAGAGGCGGAACCAAATGCAGGCGTTGATCCAAATGTGCCACCAGTAGTAGTCGTAGTAGGTGGAGCTGCTGGTATTCCCCATGGAGATGCCTTTTGGCCTATTGCTGGAGGAGCACCGAATGCGCCTGATGCACCTGGCAGCGAAGTAGATCCAAATGCTGAGCCTCCAAATGAGGGTTTTGAAATGCCAGCACCGAACGCCGAAGCCTGTTGCGCCGGAGCGGGAGACGACTGAATAGCTGATGTCGATGATCCGGCTGCAACAAGTCCGGAGTATATAGTACCTTGTCGTACCGATTCTGAGTAAACAATCCACCACGCTGCCAAGACACCTTCGTTGTTAAGCACCATCAAAGCCGGTAAAGGAGTGGGTGACTCATCAATCTCGTCTCCTGGAATGGGCCGGTACACTTTTTCAGTAGCAGAAAGGTCAATAGTGAGCCCAATTGGAGATGTATCACTCAAATCTGCACTCATAGGAAGGATGGCTCGGCGAGAATCATCAGACATTTCCGTAAATGTGAAAACCCCAGAAACCGGTTTTTCATTGGACAATGGCGATTTGGTTTTCGTGAAGATGCCCAGATCAGTGGATGCGGTTGAGGCAACGATGAGAATGTCGTCGATATTGGGTGGAAAGTTCCTCAATCTCAGAACGAACTGATGTGGAGATGCTCGATCTAAGCCGCTGAAGGGCCCAGCAGGATCTGAGATTTTCTGAAATGTGAAACTTGGCGGTGGACCTGGTACTCTGGTGACTATGTGAAAGGATGATTGAGGCGCCATGCCGTTGTCGCCATTCTGTGGAGTATGTACCATTAAGAACACGTTATTTTCCAGCCAGGTAATGGACGAAACTAGTCTTGTCAGTAGAATTTTAAGGAGGTCGGGAGAAAATGCTTACCGTAATCGCCATTGTTGGCATTGGGTGGTTTAGGTATTTCTCCTTTACCAACACCCTCGGGGGTTACTTGATATGCAGTTCCATCTCCCAATCCTGCCACTAATTGCTTTCCTTTCGTACTCCACGAGACACAACTGACACCTTCCTTCAGAACACTGCCACTTGGACCTTGAACAAAGTTCCTTTCCTTGAGATTTGCCATTAAAAGCTTGCCGTCCGTAGTTACAACCGCAAAGAGCTCGCCCTTCTCTGGCGTTGGATTTGGTATGAGTGCTCTTAGAGCTTGCGAATTCGTGGGCACTTGGAATGCTGGGTCGGTGGAGCCTTTCATGAGTGCGTCAACATCGTAAACCGCTAATCCTCCACCTTCTTCTGCTGACAGCACTAGCCATGATTCGTCGGCAGAAAATGCGACTTGTGAGACTCTCATGGGCATAGGAAGCCGCGATTCTGGCTGGAAAGGTTTCACATTGTTGTCTCCAGTCTCCTTTCCTTCGAATGCAGCACGGACAGATTTGGTATATGCCAGGATCACTGCGTCTGGTCCTGCTGCGGCGACAAGTCCTTTCTTCGATGCGATGCTCATGAGCGAAGAGGTAGAGGGCGGTAATTTGTCTGTAGGCCATGGTGTTGGAAGTAATCGAATTTTTGAATCTCCGGCAAGTGTACGAAATCCAAGACCCTATTGTAGAGTTAGCTAGACCTTTAAGAAAGCTTTGCGCGCGCTTGACGTACCTCTGTTTGTATATCTTCCAAATCGGGTCCATTCTGTGCACCGCCCGCCCCCGAAGCTGGGCTACCCATACCGGGACTTCCAAAGCTTGAGAAAGCCATTACAGTCGCGAAGTAGCCGTCCTTTGGAGGCGTGTCAGGGGATCATAAGGCAGAAGTGCTTCGGCGCATTGATTGACAAGTTTGGTTTGTTCGAGTCCAGGTTGCGGACTTTGAACAAAGATTTGCGGGAGCTTCGTCTTTTGGGGAAAGAGGTGCTGGTGAATTGGTAACCGGCAGAGCAAGCTTCCTGTGTGTTGCGGGGGAGGTGAGAGTTAGATATTAAAATTTAGCAGTGCTTTACTGATGCCCTGACTATTGCATTCAGGTAGGTAGCTCTATAAATTCAACGTCGCGGTTTGCTCGATCCAATCACGTGCGTTGAAGCGCGTTGACAAGGTTCAGCAGGCAAGGCGCGAAGCTCAGGCTCCAGGGCAGCTTACGACCTCACTCTGGCTGTTCTATCAAAGGCATCGAAGCCCGACCACAACCATCCCCCATAATCCAAAGCTCTACCATCTCTCGAGTTTACGAATTCTCAGACCCAACTACGAATTACGAATTTCTCCAGAGCTCCATAAGCTCCAACCGCCAAAATGCCCGGCTTCGACTTCTCAAACCATACCCGCAATGCTGCATTACACGCAAGAGGTGTACCTCTGCCAAAGGCAACGAGTACCGGTACAACAATTGTAGGATGCATATTCGATGGGGGCGTGGTTGTAAGTGCTTTCTATATGGATATAGCTATGGGCGTCGAGAAGGCTGCGGGAAAGCTTGAACGCTGCGCCGTTTACCTTTGAGCTTCAAAGCAGTTACATAAAGCTAACATTATTTCATCTAGATCGCCGCAGATACCAGAGCTACCAGCGGACCCATAGTAGCAGACAAGAATTGTGAAAAGCTTCATTACATCGCCCCCCAAATCTGGTGTGCAGGAGCTGGAACCGCCGCCGATACCGAGTTCACAACCGCCCTCATCTCCTCCCAACTCGAGCTTCACTCTCTCTCCACCGGCCGCAAACCTCGCGTTGTGACCTGCATGACTATGCTTAAGCAACACCTCTTCAGATACCAAGGACACATCGGCGCATACCTTGTTGTGGCAGGTGTTGACCCCACCGGAGTTGGACTGTTCACTGTACACGCACACGGTAGCACAGACAAGCTTCCTTACGTTACTATGGGTTCCGGATCTCTCGCAGCGATGTCGGTCTTCGAAACACAGTGGAAGTCGAATCTGACAGAGCAGGAGGCTGTGACTCTGGCATCAAACGCTATCCAAGCTGGTATCTTCAACGATTTGGGATCGGGTTCGAATGTCGATGTTGCGGTCATTACAAAGGACAAGACCACACTCAAGAGAGGATACGTCAAGCCTAATGAGCGAAGCAAGAAGCAGAAGAGCTACGTTTTCCCAAGAGGTACTACGGCGGTTTTGAACGAGAAGATTATCACAAAACAGGAGATTAGCAAATATGTGACGGTTTCGGAGTTGGAGGGTGAGACGGCGTTGGGGGAGAAAATGGATCTGGATGTTTAGATGGTGCAAGGGATGCTAATATAATGGCATAGATGTATCAACACCTTCAGGCTTGATTGGGATGGCGCATAAAGTTCCTCTGTACACCAGCAAGCAGTTTACGAAAATGAGCACTACTTTGATAATTCTGCGACTGAGCCTACGTTTACGGACCATGATGTGTGTTGAGCCGTCAAGCTAGTAGCTTGAGGGGAAGATCGCTCTATGATTTCTGTTTTGCGACATTTGAAAGCAACGAATGCATCCCCCAAGTGGGCCACAGCATGCGGATGCTTATCCCATATGCCTTTACTTATTTTAACCTACCGGAGTTCCCCAAACCCTTACAAGTTTTGCTGCTTTGCTTCCAATCTTTTGTCTTGCCCCCTTTCTCTCTGTCTTGCTGGTTTAAGAGATAAAATGACATTGTTTTTACTTCTCGTAAGACATCCCGCATGCGCAAGACTAGAAAGAAACACACTTACACACTTAGGCCTTACTCGAAATTGAGAAAGAGCTGGTAAACCTGCCAAGTGAAACAAGTGATAACTATTTTCCTTTTTCTTAGCGGGTTTAAGTGTTGTAATCCGCTTTTGATCTTTTCCCATTCTCTCTCCTTTCAATATCCGACCTTTTCACTTGTCCATCTCGACCGTCATCCATCTTCAACAAAAACACTCCTCTACTCACACCAGCCCAAACTACCAAGAAGAGGGAGATTTCGTTTTTGGCTTGGATGTGGAGGTGTGGATTTGAAGAGGGGCCTTGAAGGAGGGTGTTTTGGCGTGGAGGGAGGGTTGGGAGTTTAAGGGGATTAGAGGGTGAGAGGATGGGATTTCAAAGCACTATTGGTTGGATATCAGCATATCATGAAATCCTAATGTATATATCTTTTATTCCTACTTCCAATCCTTCGCACCAAGACCCAGCCCCTCTTTCCCTCTTGACACGTCCATCTTATACCGTAAACCCAGACTTCACAATAGGCACAAAATACAAATTGCAAAATAGAAACGAAAAAAGGGGTCTCGTGTGAATCCTACCACACCTTACCTCTACCACACCCACTACTTGCCACCCCCAAACAACCTTCCCAATCCATCTAAACCCCCTCACAATCCATGCAAACTAGCAAGTCGTCCAATCACCTTTACTCGACTTCCTTATTTACTTCGTCGAGTCTTGTGTGTAGATAGAGATAACTTCGGAACCCAAGCAGCGATCTATTTAAAAAGGCCCAATTTTTGGTTTTCTCACATCTTGCTTCGTTGGGACGGGTAAGAGATGATAATGATAGAGATTTTGAAAACGGGAGAGGTAGCGTTTATGAATGTTGCTTCAGTCAAAGTAGACTTGGTAACACACAATGAGCATTAAAATGACAGAGATTGTGAAAACGGGAGAGGTAGCGTTCATAGAGGAGTAGATCTGATTAAAGGCACATTGAAAGAGAGGGAGAGAGAACATTCGTCAGTCAAAGTGGATTTCATGAACTTGATTCTCTATCATATGGAATAGAGAATAAAGCAAAGCGGGAGAGAGGATGTTAGGAATGAATGAAGGTAGCTTCAGTCAAAGTAGGGTTTAGTTAAAGTAGTAGCATGAATGTCTATCATATGTAATAGAGAATGAAACAATATTGCCATAGATAACTCGCGTACCCTATATGACATCGCCTACCAAATTTTCGAATCTCAGATCTTATCACAATCACATGGAACAGCTCACGAAGATAAAATCATAAATTGGTAAATCTTCCACGCTACGGCGCAAAAGTGCCACCCCCAGCACCACCCAACCACGGCGCCCCCCCATTCCCTCCACCCGAAGGGAAATCATACTGGTAGAGCGGCATTTCGAAATCCTGTTGTTGGTCGGGGGGGAAGAGAGCATCGAATGCATCCTGAATTTGTTGTTAGTATATATGTTCCTTCCCTCTTCCGTCACAAGGAAATAGGGGAATAGGGAAAATAAATACCCAATCAATATCCGCCATCAAATCATCCGCCGGGTCCGCAGTATTCTTCAAATTCCCCTCACTCCCAGTTTCCGGACTCGACGGATTCACAGCCCACAGAGCTTCCCCATTACTCACGCCCGCGAACACGGTATTGGGGATCGGAGCCCGCCCAATGGATGTCGCGGACGGAGACATCATGTCATCTACGATCTGCAGATGTTGAGGCACGGTGGTATATGCATTTTTCTGTGGAGGTTTCTGATCCAGATCTTGTCTTTGCAGATAGATGAGGTGTTTCTCCTCCGACTCGATTGTGTTTTGTGGGGTGGTGAGTTTCTCCATTTTGACGGGTGCTCGCATGCCGCGCATACTCTGGTAGATGGCTGTCTTCTGCTGGATTTCGGAGATGACATTGAGGGCTTTGGTGCGGCGGGATTCGGATGGGTCGCATTCGAAGATGTAGTCGAGACAGGCCCAGATGCGATCTGCTTCTTTGCGGGTGGGGAAGATGTATACTTCTAGGAGAAGAAGAAATGCAGTGTGGTGTTGTCCGAGAGCTCCGCTATACCATGCCCATTCTCGCAGTTCTGGTAGGGTTTCGAAGGCCACGGCACTTTCGAGGGTTGCGGTGCCAGAGGTTATCATAATGTTCCGCAGGCGATCAGGCATGGGAGTGACGACCGAATTGTGATATCGGTGAAGGACCATGACATGTAATCGAGATAACATCAGGGCTTTGACAAGCTTTGCTGCTTTTTGGATAGGGATGCGGTCATCAATTAGATGATCATATTTCCTGGCCATGTTCGTTTTGAATTTCTCGATCTTGCTCAACACAGCCGTAAGAGTAAGCTTCCGGCGCTCTATTTTAGGACGATCAACCCATAAGCTTCGATACATTTCGATGGCCTCAAATCGGATCAATGTCAATGTCGAATCGGTAAATCTCTCCGCAGGTTCAGGAGGATTCCCAGTTGCAACAAGATCGATATCATCGATATTGAGAGGTAGCTCAGTGTCAAACTCGTCTCTTCGAATCGAAGGACGCGGTCCCTGCGCCTCGCATGTTCTAATGTCCAAGAAGCAAAGTTGGTACCACACAAGTCGGCGAACATGTGTCTCTAAGGGGTTCATCCCATAAGTCTCACCGTCTCGATGGAGACCCATGCATTCTGCCATACGCAAAGCACCACCAAGTAGAACAGAGTGAGCTCTTGATACTTCAGCTCTACAGAGTGGAATCTAGGAACATATCAGCATGACATTTTGTGACAGTAGCAATTATCAAAGACTTACCAAGTATATCACAAATGCCTGGAGTGTCTCCAATTTGGTAGTCCTCAGAAAGTTGGCCCTCGCAAGAGCTGTCTCCGTCCCTAGTTTAAAATTGTTTATCAAGCTTTCCCTTGACACCCCAAACTCCCTCAAGATAACAGGTTCGTCCATACTAACCACCCCAGAAAACATGACGGCGAAGAGAATAGCTTGAACGGAGTTTGGAGGTTCAATACCCAAAGATACTTCATCCCAAAATGTATCATACTCCTTTTCAAAGGTTTGACGATGAAGAGCCTGAGCAATGGGATGTACAGCAGAGAAGTATTGTCGGATTAGACGGTCAGCTGCTAAGCGAGAAGGTAAGAAGTCAACTAAAGATGCTCGTTGACCTTGAGATCCGAAGAAGAAACCAGAGGACGGCATGATATATGAAGGCCCGGGTTTTAGCCATTCGCTCGCGGGTGGGATGGGTTTTAGGTATGAGGAAGGTAGTGGCATGGTAGTTCCCGGATCTCTATTTGCCATGGTATTGTGAAGCTTCATGGTGTAGTTAGTAAAAAGTAAGCTAGACTAGTTCGGAAGCTGCCAACAATGAGATATGGAAAATGTCACCGCCGACAATGCTCCTTTCCCCAGAATCACAGGAGTAATTGAAATATCGAGAATAACCAGAGCGGTCACAATGGGATATCTTCGGAGCATATCCCTGGAAACGGATATAATTCCAGACGGCTCTTGCAAATTTCAAAGCCTATACTGAATGTATAAAAGAAGTCTCGAAGCAGATGAAAATATGAAGGATTGAATAACAAACACGAGACTACGATGAGAGGAATAACGAACCTCTTGGGATATCTTCGGCCTAAAAAAGCCTCCTATCCTCTCGGTAATTCTCATCTTCCCCATCTGGATCCCCAAATCCAGCAAATCATCATCATCCCCTTCGTCTCCATATGCTGCATCCACAACTGCCAAAGGCGAAGGCTCCAAGCCCTTCTCATCCTCATGGGCAGGCAAGTTGTCATCCGCATCATCAGGCAGAGCACGATCTTGACTTGAGGACGGTTTAGAAAGACCGGCGGCTTTTGCAGCAACGTCCCGCTCAAGCAATCGTTCTAGAGACCCGACTTTCTCTTTGATCTCCGTCAACTTAAGCTGGCTCGCCTGGTCTAGTGCCGGCGCCAGGAACACGCAGTCTCGAGAGAATTTTACGCAGTTAGTGCATGGGTGATCTTTGTTACATTTTAATTTCCGACGACGGCACTCGAAAAGTCAGCCCTATTCTCTCTCGTCTGGACTCGGTATCACCAAGATACACACCTCTAAGCAGCTCGTGATCATACGGTTGCGTCTCCTAATTCGAGGTTGGGGGCCAGTGGTGGATGGGGCACTTCCTGGTCCATGACTAGGTGAGGCCGACACCGGTAGCGAGGGGGAGGCCTGGCGAGAGGCATTGGGAGAAATGAAAGTTCTGGGTGTGGAGGAAGAAGGCTGCTTTCCTGCTGCGGGGTTGTTCAAGTAGTCCATGTCGTCGGCGACCGCCTGTCCCAAGAGACACCAGACACCCGATTCAGGCCAGGAGCCCCCCGAACAAGGTTAACAAGCGGCTCTTCCTAGATCCTTCAACGCGAAAGCGGATCTCGATGTGACACAGTGTTGGCCGTGGGCGAATGGAGTAGTTGGATCGCGGATAGGGGAGCCAAAGCACGGCTCAATCTGTCGTAGGCGAGATGCTCTGCAATCGTGACTGGCATAAGGTGGCAACGAGGCACAGCGCCGACGTCAAAATCCCAGACCGTTACGGACGTAGCAAATTTATACAGATCTGGTGGATAGATAAGGAAGACACAATTGTTGCGGGTCTAGAGCACCACGAATGGTGGGGAACGACCATTGGTGGCCGCCCACTTTAAAGCAGAGCTGCACCCTCATTAATAAGCATTTAGATTTATAGTCACAAAGACAGGAGGGGATTTTCTATCAGAGAAAGAAACGCTCTGAATTTGCAAGAAACAGAATAAACCCTCGAAGAATTACTCTACATACGATCAGCTACCTGAACATACCGCATCTCAAGTGCTAGTACTTTCTTTTTTGAAGATAAATATTGAGGGTGAAATGAATCCAAGTCCAGCAGTTCTCGAAATATAACACGGAAATCGAAAGCAAGGTACGAGCAGAAAATCCTCTTCACATCCCATTTAGTAGAAGAAATCACGTTTCTCAACATGACATACTCGTAGTTATCGTTTGTTTTTTGGTTGCTATCTATCCCGTCTAAACGCCAAAGACACACACCGTAGCACCAAACGGAAATAAAATGCATCGAAAACTAGCCTGCAAGTCCATTAAACCGCCGAGTTTGCCAAGCGGACCTGGCATCCAGATAAAACGAAATGCGCGCATCCTGCTGCTCCTTCGTGAAACCGTTGCACATAAAGTCGTAGTAGACACATGCGCCAGGTATGCCCACCGAATGCAAGATACGAAAGAAAATAGCATCAAAGGGATCTCTCTTCTGTAACCACCAGGTCTAGATTTATTGAGAGGCACATTGCACTCGTTCACCGCCAGCTCCCTCTTCATCGTCGTCATCCATTCCGGTTGCTCCTGCAGCGCGTGCCTGCTGTCCTGGGTCGACGTCTTCGAGGTCGACGGTTTCGGTCATAGTTTCTTTTGGTGGGAGGACCGCCTGAGCCGTAGGAGGGAGGATTGTCTTCAGCGCTTCGAAAGCAGCGGGATCTGCAGTAAAGCCCTTTTCTGGGAACTTGACATCGAAATGGACATACAAATTACCGTGATCGTGGTGGCGGTATGATGGCATGCCCTGGTTGCGGACAAGCTTAATGGTACCTGTGGAGATATTAGAGATGTTCCAATTTCGGCATCTACGAGGATTCTTACCTGGGCTGATCACCTCTCCTGGCATAATATCGAGACTTAACCACCTATCATCCAAGTGCTCGATGAAGATAGTTCCACCAGCGAGAGCAGTAACCAAATCAATCTCAGCCTGATAGTACAAATCGTCGTCCTTTCTTTGGAAGCGAGCATGAGGCTTCTGCTCGATTTCGAAAATCACATCACCGGGTTGAACTCCAGGAGTTTGGTCGCCCTCTCCTCGGAACTCGATCTTGTGCCCAGTTCGCACACCTCTGTCAACGTGGACGTGTAGCACCTTTCTCTCAACGACGGTCTTCTTTCCGACACAGCTCTTACACTTGTCCTTTTCCCGGATGATCTCACCCTCTCCGTTGCAGTCTGGGCAAACGGTTTGGAAACGCTGGATCATTGGGCCCATTTGGCGCATCATGGTCTTCATTCCGTGGCCATCACATCCAGCACACTTCTTGACAGCGCCCTCCTTACCACCACGTCCTTCACACTTGGCGCAAATGACGGACTTTTGCAGAGCAAGTTTGGAAACCTTGCCACGGTATATATCCTCAAGAGAGACTTTGTGAACATGGTGAATGGTGCGGGCTTTAGGTGGTCCTCGTTGCTGACCCATGCCTCCACCAAACATGCCTCCCAATCCACCGCCGCCGCCAAAAGCAGATCCGCCTCCGAAAAATTGGGAGAAGAGATCCTCTGCGTTCATACCACCTCCACCTCCACCGCCCTCGAGACCTTCCTCGCCATATTGATCGTAGATTGAGCGTTTCTGTGGGTCGGAGAGAATCTCGTAGGCGTGTGAGAGATCCTTGAACTTTTCTTCGGCGTCTGGGTTATGCGCATTCTTATCTAAGATTGAGTGTTAGTCTTTATTACCAGTAGAGCGAGAGCGAGAGCACATACCAGGGTGGTGCTTCAGAGCCCCGATCTTGTACGCCTTTTTCAATTCGGCTTCCGTGGCAGTCGGTTGTACCTAATCAGCAGTCAGTTGGAATTGTGCTTTGGTGGATTGACAGGGCAAGCTCACCCCGAGAATTTCGTAGAACTTAGTATCTTTCGGCATGATGTCGACTTTGCTTTCCAAAGCAGAAGATATCGGTGGGTGGGTGTGCTTCCTTTTGTTTTCTGCTGACGAAGTCTATGTCGGATGGATGACAAAAGATGGTCGAGAAGTAGGAAAAGTATTAGGACAAGCAATCCCGTCTAGTGCGCGCCGTTAGCTTTTGGCGCCTAAAATTTTAATTCTTGCGGGCGCAAATGTTTGCGACACAGATGCAAGAGGAGAGCGGCGGCGGGAAGGCAGGGCAGTGGGCGATTTACCTGGAGGCTTGGGGGGGTGAAGATGAGGATGAGGCTGCCGCTTGCTTGCTTTGCAGGGGGGCGTAGAGACGTGCAGGTAGTTGATGGTAAAATTCAGATTTTGTTTCGCAGTGGCCGAGCAGTAAAGGCTGATCGATCAAGCCAGCACAGTTTTCTCTATGCGTCGGAAGGAGGGGTTGTTGGTTGGAGGATTGGGATGTGGTTTTGAAGATGTCCCCAGGCCCGAACTTGATAAAAGTTCTCGGCTATCCGTAGAAGAATCCCGTCGAAGAGGTCGGAAGAAAAGTCCTATCGCCGCATTAAAGGTCCCCAAGCCCTGGAAGGCGGTGACTATGGCTACCTGGAGATGCCGAAACTTCTAGAGAGCCTTACAAAAACTCTTCCAGCGTGATATTCGTCCTCTGTGGCTGTTTATCGCACAAAACGCGCGGTATTCACTGCATCGCATTTGAATTCCAAGAGCTTCCATGCTGCTCAAAATAGACTGCTTCCCTCGGCAGCTGGCCAATCATGCGCTCATCTTGTGCTCCCCTCAAAGTGCGGCTCCGTTATCGATAACCGGGAGATCAATGACACAAATTTGAGGGGCAGGCTCAGGTCAGGCTCAGGTCAGGCAAACCCACCGAACAGTTTGTTAGGCGCAACCCATCGCCATCCCATTTTCAGTGCAATTTTCTATCTCTAGCTCAAAATTGAATCTGGTTCAGATTGTACTCATTTCATTCCACTGCGAAATAGCCTCCTCAAACATCCTTTTCTCAATATCTTCCCCCTAGTGCCACTGCCACATCAAATCTGTTCGCAGGCAATATGAACGACGAAGAAGGATTTGCCATCGCGGTCGAGGAGGCAGAAATCGGTTACAAAGAAGGTGGTGTTCCCGTAAGGTCTAACTGCATTATTTTTTCGCGGCGGTAATTAAGAATTCCCGGACAGATTGGTGCAGCTCTCGTCTCGAAGGATGGAAAGTTGTTAGGACGAGGTCACAATATGAGAGTTCAGAAAGGATCAGCTATCCATCATGTACGATCCCCATTTCACTTTTTCAGGTTAGTTGGATACCTGCCCTGCTGTTGGTGTTGAAAGAAAAGAGGATTAAGCTTATGCCAATGCTTCCATCAACTCTAATTGGATCAGAACGATGCTCTCATGCCAGCCAAGTAAAGCCAATCAAAGTTACTAACTACCCGAGTAGCGCTGTTAGTAGCTTTGGTTAACTGTATTTGGTATTACTTTGAAAGAATTCAAATACTTTCTTCATCAGTGGGACGAAAAAGAATTTGAATCGGGAATAGCTTCATTTTCAGCCACATCCAGGGTTCGAAAAGTAGCCTTGGCAATATGATCCATCTGACATTCGCTATTTGATAGGGTGAAACGGCCGCATTGGAAAACTCCGGACGCCTTCCAGCTTCAGCGTACCGGGGAGCCACTATGTATACTAGTCTTTCTCCCTGCGACATGTGGTATTCTAGGACCCCCCCCCCCCTTCCAAAAACTCTCAAAATCCGTGCTTACAATATCTAGCACGGGCGCGTGTATTCTCTACGGCATCTCACGCGTAGTAATCGGCGAGAACAAAACTTACCTTGGCGGCGAAGCATACTTGAAACAACGCGGCATCGAAGTGGTAGTCATGGGAAATCAAAAGTGTCAAGACCTTATGGAGAAATTCATCAAGGAAAAGCCAGAGGTGTGGTAAGTAGCTTCCCTTTCTGTAGTATAACTTGGGTGAAGCTGATTTCGAGATCAGGAACGAGGATATTGGGGAGGAGGAGAGGGTTTACTCCAAGTCAAAGTAGAGCAGGTCTATTTATTGTGCCATGTGGTTATCTACTTTGTTAATCGGTGCAACTCCTCAAAGTAGAACTTCAAATCATCGGGCTTGACACCAGGGGTGATACCTAGAAGTGTGTTAGCTTCACGTTCACATAAGCAAACTTTATGTCACTTACCGTGGCCAAGATTTGCAATCCAGCCTTGTTTGCCACCACCAAAACCGCTTACAACTTGCTCCACCCCCTTGGTGATCGCATCTCTTGTCCCATAGAGAATTCCAGGGTCAGCATTTCCTTGGAAGACGATGGAACGGTTTCCCCTGATTTTGACGGCTTCCGCCGGATCTTGTAGCCAATCCAAACCAACGACCTGGTAACCCAGATTGCATAGATCATCTAATGCGTACCAAGCTCCCTTTGCAAAAACAACCATGGGGACGACATCCAAGTTTAGTTCTTTAAGTCGTTTAGGAAGATTTTCGGAAATGTATGCAAGGTAAGGCTGCGAGAATTCCTTGAACGATGTTGGCGATAGTTCCGCTGCCCAGGAATCAAATACTTGAACCAGCTACATTCAAGTTAGTCATGCACGAGAGGTCTCGAATGGACATGACTTACTTGAGCACCGGCTTGAACTTGCAACGCCAAATATTCAACACAAACTTCTGCGATCTTTTGAAGCAGAGCCTTGCTAGCCTCCGGATATCTGTAAACCCAGGTTTTGGTTTGAATGAATAACTTGCTGCCACCACCCTCGACCATATAGCATAATAAAGTCCAGGGAGCTCCGCAAAACCCAAACAATGGAACTCTTCCCTTCAATTTGTGTCTCGTCATGGTAATCGCTTTGTAAACGTAATCCAATTCTGCAGCAACATCGACGTCCTTCTTCAAAACCTTTTCATATTGCCCATCTTCCGGGGATTTGAGGGGGTTCGGAAAGTGTGGCCCCTTCCCGTCAAGCATCTCAACCGTCATACCCAGTGCCTGAGGAATAACCAGAATATCGGAAAAGATAATAGCTGCATCGATGAGACCTGCAAATCTTTCGATGGGTTGGAGAGTGAGGGTGGAGGCAATTTCTGGCGAGCGGCAGCATGTAAAGAAGTCATTCTTGCCCTTAGCCTCGTGGTATTCAGGAAGGTAACGTCCAGCTACGCAAGATCATTAGCATATTTGCTGCAAATTTCTGGACTAATAGAGCACAAACCTTGACGCATCACCCACATTGGTGGTCTCTCGACCTTTTGGCCTAGAGTTGAAAGGTCAAAATCAGCTTGCTGCCCCTCTTTCTATCAATCCCGAGCTACGCACCCCAGGCCGTTCTGATGATCAAGTCATTTTGTAAAGGCTCAAATTGATGCGCCATAGCTCCGTCTTGCTGGTATTTAACGGTGATGTGAAGGCGGGTGCAATTGATGGACGCAGGTGGTGGGTTCGAGTGTTGTCGATGATGTGTTTTCACGCGCTGCGGGGTGACTTTTTGGGTTCCTGAGCTGAGCTCGGATCGGGGAGCTCAAAAGCACAGACCGCATTTTCTATTCGGGTTCAGCAACTCCAAGTCGAACTCCAACTCCAAGCTTCTTTTCTCGCGCTTCGCAGCAGTATCAACGTGGTGAACACACTGCACAGCCATCCGCCACGCCAATTGATACTCAATGCAC
This sequence comes from Hymenotorrendiella dingleyae, assembly GCA_003988905.1. Lineage (NCBI taxonomy): Eukaryota > Fungi > Ascomycota > Leotiomycetes > Helotiales > Helotiaceae > Hymenotorrendiella > Hymenotorrendiella dingleyae. Next base: position 63,805 of record QYAP01000108.1, read on the forward strand.
GTTCCAAACGCTTTTCAAGCGACCGAAATTCCTGCAATTCCCTCGAAAATCCTCCAAAACGCAAGCCCTTATAGATGTCGCACTCGAGCTCGGTAGCCCATGCCCCGTTGCCCTCCTGTCTGCCGCCGAGCAGTGCAGCGCCAGACCCTCCCTCACACCGAATCAATATGGATCTCCGATGAGCTCCTTCGAAAATCATTGCAACGCTATGTCAATATCTCTCCTGCGGCAAAACGACATGTCAGCCACATACCAGGTCCGTTGGAGGCTCAACGGCGGCTTGGAAAACGGCGAATGGCATATGCATCTGAAATGCCACTTGTCTCGCCCGTCAATTTTGGAGTGATAGGGAATTGGTTGCCCAAGTGCTTGATGCCCAAGTGGTATTTTGAACGGGAGGACAACTACAAATTTACGTGGGAGGCACCTTCGCCGCGTGTTGGGACAGATTACTATCCGAACGGGGAGCTCGCTGGATATCCGGTTCAAACTCCTGCCCTGGACATATCTTTATGGCCGGAAATGGGGGAGGTAGCGGCAATGCCCGTTGCGTCCCTTACTTATAAACAACGTACAGCCGCTTTCAGTAACTCCCTCCGAAATACCACCGGACAGGAGGCAAGACTCCTATGCAAAAATTTCACCGAGCAAGTTCAGCTGGATCTCGTGTTAGGGGAATTATCCAACGACGATATACGCCGGGTCCTTGCAACTAGGATTAAAAAGGATCTGAAATACGCCTTTCCGGACCCAACTGCATTTGAACTACAGTGCTTCGAACTATACAAAGCAGTATGGGAAGGGATATCAGCATGCAAGGTTGTCAGGTCTACTGACTTGGATGTCGCGATCATGGACAAGATGCTTGGACATCTCGCGAGGCTTTTGCTCACAGATGAAGTTCAAATGTTGGCATCGAGAATACTTCGCTCGCTTTCTCCAGCTCAGCAGATCAAGATCAGGGGTGGGAAGAATGGCGTTCATCAAATTATAATTGCGTGGATGAAAACCTGGTTAAACGAGGAACCCGTCAAAGCGACCTCTAATGCTAAGGGCATAATTAGGATGGTTGAAAAACGACTATCTCGGGTTGGCCTTGCTATTGCCACCCAACGCCGCCAGATGAAAGCCAGAGCTAGCAGGAAGAACTGGCAAAAGCATGAACAAATAAAAGATCCAGCCGACTTCATTGCAGCTCAAAAGAAGGCGATAAAGAACATTCAAGAGGATATTTTGCAGGGCATTAGATTTATAAGTCAATTGGAATATGATTCTTCTCCGTTCCGGACGTCGACAGCTAGTCTTGCACTGGCTCTTGAGAATATCACCAACTGGGACGATGTCTTGGAGAGTTTTATCAAGGCTGGCTCAAACGATATCAATACTCTCAATGGAAAAGAGACATCGCAATCAGATAGGCTGAAATTGCAATGGCTATGGTTGGATACGATTGCCCAAATCCCGCAAGCTAGTTTGCCGAATTACAAGAACCTCATACAAGCCCTGGCAGCCAAAACCGAGTTTTGTTCTGAGCACTTTGTCACAGAACTTGTCCTCAGGCGCCTGATCGCTAAAGGGGCCTTGAAGAACCCTGACCTGGTCAGCAATTCATTTTATGCGACCAAAAGATCAGAACGCAAGGCTCAAACTCTCCTACTTGCTGTCTATAAGCATGATGAGTTGATGTGGAGGAGTGCCCAAATACTCCTAGTGCTCTTCAAATGGCTCAATTGGCGCGAGGAGTGGCGTAATACTATGCGTGCAATCCGGCAACATGGAATTCGCCTTCATCCTTCTATCATGGCCCGTTCTTTGGATTTCATCTGCCAAGACAAACCTAAGACGGCATACAACATGTTCCGGCATTGGCTTCGTGAAGTTCCTGATGCCCAGTACCCAGCCTTTGATCCTAAAGAACTCAATGATTTGCGGTTTCATTTTCATCTTTGTCCAAACTTCGTCGTCTATATGATTGAGTATACCGATGTGCAGCCAGGGAAAATCTGGGACCTGCTAAGAGTCCCCATGTACCAACAGCTTCCAGACAAGGAGTGGTATAAATACCGATACATACCTCTCAGAACCCTCCATCACAGGGAAATAACACTCTGCGTCCGCATGGCGTTCGCCTTTGCTCATGCCAAAACCCGCACTCCCAATGTTGGTCTAAGGCATGCGTTGAACTGCATGACGCATCTTCGATTCCACGATGCAGAAATCCCTCCAGACGTCTCTCGAGCTCTTGTTCATGCTGGCGTTACACGCCAACTTCTTGAAAGGGGCGGCAGCTTGTCGAACGCGAGAATGCGCTGGGTTATGGGTATTGTTGAGAGAGTGGAGGGTCCGGACGTGGCGAGGATGGTTGATGAGCAAGCGTATAATTATCAGCAACATCTGGATTGGCGGCGTTGGGAGGCTCGTCGACTGCAGGCGGCTTTGCCTGTTGGGCCCATTGATTAGATGAGACGGGAGCAATGAGTGGATAAGGAGAAGGACAGGTTTGTGCTGCAATACACAGTCGCCTTGTTGGGTACATAGATCTGATGAGTTCGGGAGGAGAGTAGAGTAAGATAGATGTTGAGGCGTTTTCTACAATACCCATTTACGTCGTGTTGATATATTAGATGAGATGGAAAAGGAGAGAGGGGAATAATGAGACGGATAGGCATAAGCTACAATACTCATTTAATATTACCATGTCCCATTTCTGCGCTTGATTTGCCATCGAATATGCTTTCGAATTTGCCAATCTGACCTTTGTTCTTTACGCGGTACCGCGGCTCCCACAACTCCTCCTATTACTTCATGGCTTGTTCCTATTTTGCTATGTGAAGATCTATTTTTCTCGCCTCTTTCCAATACGCTTGCGACGAAATTTTTGTACAAGGCCGGGTAACATCAAGTTCAATTGATGTTAATCAAACTGATCTACGCATCATCCTCTCCTCCGCCTTCTCCAACCCTCTTCCTCAAATTCTCAAGACCGTATAGCAAGTTCTTCAATTTTGCACTGTCATGCACCTCCGCGGCAAGAATATTAGATCTTCTAGCAATCAGCTCCTCGTCCTGTTTTAAAAAGGCGGAGAGGACGTATGTTTGAATGGGATTTGGCGTCTCGGTGTTGAGTTGGGTTGTGTGGCCCGGTTTGTGGATGTAGTCGATGGAAACGTGGATTTTGGGGGGCGCGGTCGGGGTTATTGTCGTGGTTGAGGTAATTGTTAGGGAGAGGGGGTTTCCGGGTATGGGGAGGGTTGTGCGGTCTTGGAGGGTGTTGGTGGGTGTTAGGGTGAAGAGGAAGAGGAGGGGGGTTCTGGGGGGGTTAGCTTGGGGTTTATGTTTGGGGAGGGGGAGGGGGACGTACGCTTCGTAGGTGGCGATGATGAAATCTTCATCTCCGTGTTTAGTGTGGTATATTCCTGACACGACAGGTTTTCTCTCTTCGAAATCCCACTCGGGAAAGGCTTTCATGTATGAAGTCAAAGGATCAATCCGAGACAAGAGTTCTCCAGACTCCCAGTTCCAGGAAATCAATTCGCCGTCTCCTCCGCCGGAAATCAAAAGTTCCGGTCGTGTCGCGGGGATACAAAGGTTGGTGATAAATTCCTTGTGTCCAAAGCAGAATCCTTCGATGATGTGCGCTTGTGGAATTCCTCGCGAAATCCGAATGTGCTCATCTCTATCCGCGGTAATGATGTAATTCCGGCCGTTGAGAGTCGCCAATGTCAAGTCTGTAAGTAATGAAACGTGACCAAGTAACAAAGTATGTTCAAAAGTTGGTGCACTTTTCTCCGTCGGCTGGTTTGTTCGTCGCCGTTGGTTTTCAAGTGCCTTGCGATTCCGTTGCGAGTGGATGGTCAGCTCGTTGGCTGCGGGCTTGAAGGGTCGTTCTGGAATTGAAGACGATTCTCTGGAATTTTGGGTTTTGTCGTCGTCTGAGGCATTTGTTGGCATAAGTAATGGTAGAGAATAGACATCTCCAAATTTGTCGGCACTGATGATGGTTGAATCATCTGCAGAGATAGATATTGCGGATGGTCTTTTTGGCATACATCTAGATTGTGTCAAAAACGCGATTCTCTTAAATAGTAAAAAGATTTACCTCTGACTCAAATCATTCAGACTTGGAACCCCATCTTTCTCAATAACCTCAAATACGCGGATACTTTTGTCTTCTCCAGTGATAGCTATCACGTGTTTAGCGTCTTTGGTGACGGCCAAAGTAGTAACTGCTGGGGCTTCAAGTCCCAAAGAAACATAATTTGATCGATTGCTTTGCTTCTGCTTCTTTTCTTTCTTGGATCCTTTCCCTTCTTCATTTCCATTGGCCTCATCTTTTGCCTCGGCCTTCTCATCAGCTGGTTTCTCGGTTTTCTCCTGGTCTGGTTCTGGTGAAAGTTTTCGCCTCTTTGCTGGCGGTGCATCCTCTGTATCCTCTACGACTGGTGATGGTAATTCTTGGTCTTTCGTTTCGTTGGTGACTTCTTTGCCTTTGGCCTTCGGCTTTTGCAAGCTCTGAACTGCTGGACAACTCCATGTCGAGAGATATGAGCCATCGGTCAGGTTGAACAAGTCGATATGTGAATCTCGCGCGGCAACAAGAAAATCCCCACATTTTTCTAGACATTGGTAAGGCATCTTGAGTTTTGGAGATGTTTCCCAGAAAATTCAAAGAAAAAGTTATCTCAAAAAGGCATGGACAAATCGAAGAAAATGTTGTTGCGGCGTCCCGAGTTCATCTTCAAAATATAAATTTCGACATCACGTGAATGCGTCATTCACCAATGAGAGTTAGCCGAACTTTTTCGCGCTAACGAACTCCCACAATTGGATTTTGGAATTGCCCGCGAACTTTCTTCTCGCCCTCATCAACAACGAATTCTCGACTCAACAGAGAACCTTCAAATTCAATTCAATAAATCTGACCCTTAAACATCCTACCTTCACAATAAGAAGATATGGGGGGCAGATCAGCAAACAAGGCCGGCTACTTCGACAAGCTCAAGACTCTCCTCGAGGAGTACAAGAGTATTTTCATCGTCACCGTCGACAATGTCTCTTCCCAGCAGATGCACGAGATCCGTGTCGCCCTCCGCGGTGAGGGTGTTGTCCTGATGGGCAAGAACACCATGGTAAGCAAATCGCAAGATCGCGATCGCGCTCTCCAAATTGCGGTGCGCAGAATCTAATTCGCATTCTCCCGCAGGTCCGTCGTGCCATCAAGGGCTTCGTCAGCGACTCCCCAGAGTACGAGCGTCTCCTTCCCTTCGTCAAGGGCAACGTCGGTTTCGTCTTCACCAACGCCGACCTCAAGACCATCCGTGACAAGGTTCTCGCCAACAAGGTCGCTGCTCCTGCCAGAGCTGGTGCCATTGCGCCAGCCGATGTCTGGGTCCCAGCTGGTAACACTGGTATGGAACCCGGAAAGACCTCTTTCTTCCAGGCTCTCGGTGTCCCAACCAAGATTGCCCGTGGTACCATTGAAATTACAACCGACTTGAAGCTCGTCGAGGCTTCTACCAAGGTCGGAGCTTCCGAGGCTACCCTTCTCAACATGTTGAACATCTCTCCCTTCACATACGGTATGGGTATCTCCCAGGTTTACGACCAAGGCAACACTTTCCCACCAAGCGTTCTCGATATTGAGGAGTCCCAACTTCTCAAGACTTTCTCCAGCGCCATCACCACCATTGCCTGTATCTCCTTGGCTGCCAACTTCCCAACCCTTCCATCTGTTATGCACTCTGTTGTCAACAGCTACAAGAAGGTTTTGGCTGTTGCCGTTGAGACCGAATACTCTTGGCCCGAGATAGAGGAGTTGAAGGACCGCATTGCCAACCCTGATGCTTACGCATCTGCTGGCCCTGCTGCCACCAGCTCCGACGCCCCTGCCGCCGCCGCAAAGGAGGAAGAGAAGAAGGATGAGTCTGAGGCTGAGGAGTCCGGAGATGAGGGATTCGGAGGCTTGTTCGACTAAGTCAGTCTTGATCTTGCATAGGTTCATTGGGATTTTTACGACACGAATCATGAAATCACATAGAGCGTGTGTATATGCAGGTTCATAATTGTAGCTTGCCAAAGCACATATCTGCAATCTGGGTTCACAAATTTTGAGAATGACGTGAAATGCTATTGATAGGTCAATTTTGCCTTGCATTTCGAAATCAATCACAAAGGTCAGTCAACTCTCTTTTTTTTACTACAAATCCCCGGCCTTGCATATGATGAACAAATCAAAAGCTTTTTAACCCTTAATGGAGATTGCTCCTTGAAGACCAAAAATAACAACTCTAATTTTTTCCTGATTGCTCCTTCGAATTCCCATATTCATACAGAATTACAGTACTCTATTCAAACAGACACTGACCATTGTACAGATTTATACAGCCCCTTTACTCTCCAAAACGTCCCTTGCAATAGCGATCGCTTCCTCCGGCAAACCTGCTAGCCTAGCAACTTTTAAAGCGTGACTTCTTCGATTTACACCCTCCCTCAATTTGTGCACATATCGAAACCCTTCTCCCTTTTCGTCCTCTTTTACATCTGTACAATAAAAGCCCACTCCATCCATGCCATCTTTGATAGCCATGTCCGCCAAATCATGAAAATGTGTTGCAAAAAGCGTTCTGCTCTTGTTAATGTGATACAAGTGATGTAAACACGCAAAGGCAACCGCTGTTCCGTCATTTGGTGTTGTTCCTCTCCCTATCTCGTCCATAATGACGAACGAGCGTGAAGTTGCTTGTTTGAGAATGGTCGCCGTTTCCAACATCTCAACCATAAATGTGGATTGGTCCCGAAACAGATTGTCTGCTGAGCCAACACGGCTGAAGATCTGGTCGACGATTCCAATCTCTGCGTATTCGGCTGGAACGTAAGAGCCTATTTGTGCGAGTATTGTGATCAGGGCGTTTTGCCGAAGAAATGTACTCTTGCCAGCCATATTCGGGCCTGTAATAAGCCAAGTCCTCTCGGCATCACCAACAAAGCAATCATTCGTCGTAAACGTTCTCCCCTCATCTTCCAGCCCCCCTTCCACGGTAGGATGTCGCCCTCCTATAATCTTATGTGCACTGGACGTATTCAAAATCGGTCTCGTCCAGCCCTTTTCCTCGGCCAGGACCGCAAACGAACTTCCGATATCGAGTTCATCCAAAACGGCTGCATTCCGTCTCAGCTTGACGATATTGCGAATGACCTGTTCCCGGAGATCACGGAACACACGCTGTTCTTCGGCGCGGATCTGGTCTCGGCAGCGATCGAGACGGGACCCCAGGTCGCTCCATTCGGGGTGGTGGAAGGAGGTTGTGCTTTTGGAGGAGGAGACGCGTTTCCCCTCGCTGATCTCGCGGTTGACATCTTTCCCTTTGATGTGGCAGATATGTCCTAGGCCAGGGGTAAACTTCAGGGTTAGCGATGGGGCTTCAAGACGGATGCTTAGGTCTTCTGAGAGGGTTTGTTTTTCTAGGGTCAGGTTTGTGAGGTTGGTATGTAGGCGTTGCAGCGTGGGACTTGCGCCTGGTCTCATGATCCAGACTTCGTTTTCGTCCGAGTAGTGTTCACGGATACTCGTTGGTTTCTTTTTCTTTTTGGGGAGGATGTTGAGGTCGTCTTGGGAGCCCCCGGAGGTGCTTACGATTTCTTGGGCTAGGGCTTGCATTTCGACTTCTTCGCCTTCTTCTAAGAGGTGTTTTTGGACGACGCCTTCTTCGTCGATGGCTTCTTTGATAAGGGTTGAGAGGGTGCTGGGGCCGTCGAGGGTGATTCGATCGGCGAGATGTAAGATGCAGGCGGATTCTTTGGGGTTAGAGTCTTTGGTGTCTGAGAGGAGAGTTGTGACGAGTTCTTGGGTTGCAGTTATGGTGCTAGAGAGGGCGAGGAGGTCGTCGGCGTCGCCGCGGCCGAAGGCGAATTTTTGGAGGAGCCGATGAGAATCGTGGCTGCGTTTTAGGAGGATGGTTATGCGTTCGCGGAGGAGGTCGTTTGCTAGCATATAGGCGACGAGATCTAGTCGGGAGTTGATGACACTGAGAGATGTTGAAGGAGAGCCTGGATTCGGATTAGTTGATGATTTGGGAAATGCGAAAGGTGGAACTTACTTAACCAATTATCCAATAATCTAGCACCGCCTTGGGTAACAGTTCTCCTGATAGTATGCAGCAAACTTCCAGTATAGATGTCATCACGCATGTTCTTCTTGATCTCCAAGGCTCGCATGGTATTTCTGTCAATGCCCATCATATCAAGCTGTCTCACCGGATGCTGGAGTTTCGTATTTGATCCTTGAAGTCGTGCCTCAAGATATTGAAGTAGTGTACTCCCAGCAGCAACCTCTTCAGTCTTAAAAGGCGGAATGGTCCGTTGAGTAATAGCGGATTCTAGCATTGGTGTCCAATCTTCCATAGGTCTTACACCTGATTGCTCGACGTAAGCAATGAGATTCTGATCCTCCGCGAGAACTGTGAAAATCCCGTGCTCCTTTGACTTCTGTATCTCTTCATCCAAGACGATTTCCCGTGGTCCAATACGAGCGATGATAGAAGGTAGAGCGTCCAACGTCGTACTCTGTGTCAAAAAGTGTCCGGTTGATAAATCCAACCACGCGAGTCCTACAGTCATCGAAGAATGCTGGCCAGATACATCAGCTTCCGTAAGCCCCTCCTCTTCTTCTTCCGCAGTCTTCTCTTCGTCTTCCATAGTCTCATTCTCCTCTTCCAACTCATCTTCTTGAATAACAGGCTCTTCAACATGAATGGCAAGAACATAATTGTTCGTATACGGATCCATGAAATTCTCATCAATCAACGTCCCAGGAGTGATAATCCTCGAAACCTTCCTGTCATTCATGAGACCACCAGCCTTACTCTGAGCCTCCGCATCATTCCGAAACTCTTCAGCGATAGCAACATAGCATTTCAGATCTTGGACAAGGATCTTGAGGTAGCGGTCTAGTTGAAAGAATGGAAAGCCTGACTATGTGTATCCCAAAATTGTCAGCAAGCTGTCTTCTTAAGACCAATGGGTGTTCTTACCATAGAGACATAAACTGGACTAGATGTCTTTCCCGTCTTACGTTGCGCAACTTTCAGATTTAACAACGGCCCATATTTATCCGCATGCTCAAAATACAACTCATAAAATCCGCCGACCCGGGTAAGCAAAACGCAATTTTCAAATTTTCGCATGTTGTTTTTTGCCTGGAGCAATACCGTCGGTAAGGTAGGCTTTGCTTCTTCCAACGGTTGATAATCTAGTGGAATTACGCCTTGAGGGAGTTCTTCTAGTTTGACTTTGGTTTTCCTCTTAGCACCCCTATTTTGGACGCGCCATGGTTGACGCGGGTTGGGGACTTGAAGGCCATGGCGAAGGAGGAGGGGAGGATGATCATGGAGGGTGTGGAGGGATCGGTTGGCGATGAGATGAGATGATGATCGAGGGAGCCGAAGGCATTTGGATGGGCGCAGCATTTGTGATGAAAGAATTGATCTGGACTCGGAGTGGTGAGATAAACAGGAGGTTCGGAGGTGATTTCGGAGGTGGTTTTAAGCTTAGTCAGCTCACTGGATAACCGTGGACAGGGGTGTTATATGAGAGTTTGCGTCTTTTGCAAGAGAGGTGTGAAGACGAAGCTCGAATGTGAATGAGAATGAGAATCAAGTGTCTTCAGAATTTTTTGATGTTGTCGCGGAGGAAAGTGCAGCGACAAAAAATTTGACGTTTGTCTGGACTTCATCTTACAATCTCTCCGCCCCAAACGCACTTCCACAATGCATAAAGCAGCCCTCTACACTATTACCTCTTTTCGATATCCAAAATTTATTATTCCCAAGCTAAGATCATTCTCAAAACTCTCCAGCCACAACACAATGCTCGCCACTAAGCCACCTTCACCAAAGCGCAGATTCATCCTCGACTTCGACAAGACCATAACAACCAACGACACTATAAGCGAAATCCTTGATCAAGCAGAAGATCCAACAGGACAGTTACTCAAATCCATCATCAGCGAATACGCCAGCGAACTCAAAGCACACGTAGCAGAGTACAAGCCACCACAAGACCAACGACATACGCTTTCCCAAGAAATTGCTTTTCAGCGCAGTCTAAAAGATGTAGAACTGCGCAGCTTTGAGCGTATCGGTGCAAGTGAGATTTTCCGGGAGTTCAAGGGCAACTGGAGAGAAATTGGTTCAGCCGCGAGGGAAGAGGGAGCTGTTGTGGTTCGCGATGGGTTCGATGAGTGGGTGAGGGCAACAGGGAATGAGAATTGGGGAATCGTGTCGGTCAATTTCTCAGATGATTTTATCCGTGGCGTTGTGAATGCACCGGATGAAGTCGAAATCCTGGCCAACTCAATCGTCGAGGGAGAAGGAATTCTGCAGGGTCCGGAGATCGCTAAAGTCAGAGAAGTTATAGATGGGAAAAGGGGGAGGAGGATGGAGACGTTGCAGAGAGAAATAATCGCGACTTCGGATGGGAAAGAGAAGGCGATGGGAGTAGTGATGAGGAGGTGGAAGGAAAAGGGGTGGGATGCGGATGAGGTGGTGTATGTTGGGGATTCAGGTACAGATATTGAATGTTTAGTGCATAGAGTACCCGGTAAAAGAACTATCGGGGTCGTTATGGTTGATGATGGAGTTGGTTCGTTGATGGAAATTTTTCAGAGGGTTGGAGTCAAGCTATTACATATTGGGGACTTTGAAGAGGGAGCATCTCCTGAAGTATTGTACTGGGCTCGAAATTTTGTGGAGATATCGAACAGCAAATTATGAGCCAAGGATGGAGATCTTCCTCATCGCCACAGAAATATTTTCCCCAGTATCGCATTAATTGGTCTACAAGCCCACCCTTTCCTCCCGTTTTAAGTCTCATTGTGCCAGACCAACATAGAGAATCGAGGCTAAAACAGGAGAGGTTCATTTATAATCCACAAGCTCTCCCATTCCGATCTTCATTCTCTTTTGCAGGTCTGACACAATGAGATATGGAGCGGGGGAGGGTGGGCTTGTAAGCCAATTAATACGGTATACAAAATCAACAAAGATTTGAGAGGGATTTGAATTAATGTAATATTAGCGAGCCTGATATTTACAGCATTGGCCTGTGTAGGCCGTTGACCACCTCTATCGTGGTTCTTCATATGTACAAGGACTCCTTGTAAAGACCAACAATCTCAACGCTATCATATATACAGTATGTCTGAAAGTATGTATAGAAGGGGTATCATCATTGCTTCAGAGCATATTCAATCAGGGTCTTATAACCCTTAACAGCAGTTTCCAAGTCCGAAACTTTCAAGTGTTCATGGTCGCTGTGTGCCATCAGGATAGTGCCAGGACCATAGAGATATCTCTTATGATCTCCTTTCAGATTTGGAATATCTGTTCCGTAGTTTACCGTGATTGTGTCGAATCCTAAAAAAATATCAGTCAGAAATCCCAAGTACCTTGCTAAACGACTTACCTGGCACATCGCTGTCAATGTAAACAGGTCCGTAGCCGCTGCTGTAGGTGATTTCAAGGTCTGGAGTGACGTTCTTCACGGTTGCATTTACTATTCTAGCAATTTCCTCGGGTTTTCCAGCAGCGATTCGGATAGCTACTGTAGCGCTCGCATCCTCAGCAATGACTATTCGAGGCAGAAGTTAGTAATAATTCTTTAGTAAGGACACGAACATAAGCTACTGAAGTCCAAGTCGAGACTTCTCCAGCGCTCTTTCGCTATCTCTAGATAGCGGGAAAATATTAACTCATACGTACCATTAGATGCAACACCTCCCTGAAGTCTCCCGATATTTAAAGTGGTATTGCCATACTTCTCACTATAAGGCAGCTCAACCTCCAACAACGCATTCAATGCAGGAATTAACATCGCATTGGCGCTACGTCCCAGCTCAGGGTATCCGGAATGACCAGCCTTTCCTTTTGCTGTGATGGCAAAACTCATGATACCCTTGTGTCCTGCAGCAAGCTTGAGCTCAGTCGGCTCTCCAAAAATGGCTGTCTCCCATGACAGACCAAGGTCATTGGCTTTTTTCATTCCATCGCCACTGACTTCCTCTCCAACAACAAATAGCAGAGCAACATCTCCTTCACGTAGTTTGCCTGCTGCGATCAATTCTTCGACAGCAGTAATTTGCGAAGCCACACTGCCTTTCGCATCGACGGTTCCGCGCCCCCATATCTCGTCTCCCCTCCTCTCGTATGGCCAATATGGTGGGACAGTATCTATATGCGACGAAACCAGGACTCTTGTTTTGCGCTGTGTGCCAATATACGCAAGAATGTTCTCTCGTGGCACACTAGGGCCTCTCGAGTCTGATTTTGGATAAGGGCCGACGTCTTGGGTCTCGACGGTGAAATTTTGGCTTCGCAGATATTCGACGAGGTATTCTGATACAGGTTCTTCGTTTCCCGATATCGATTCGTATTCGACGAGCTCTTTATGTAGCTGTAGAAGGGAGGATGTAGATGTGGTGGAGCTTGAGCCCGAGCTCTCGAGGATGGGATGTTGGCTGGCTCTCGAGAGACCTGCAGATGCCTGGGAGGCTAATAAAAGATATGGGAGGATAGAGGACCTCATTTTGAATACTAGTTATGTCAATTGAGTAAAATATGGAAAGTGGGAAAGAGAAAGATAAATTTCTGTTCATGAAGTGGGATTGAGCCGTTCATCGGAGCTTGGCCGTGGGCATGAACGCAGGTACAACAACGCCGGAAGGTGGGGTACATCATCAACAAACTCCTTCACACAACGAAATCGGGTTTCTTGCTTACCCAATTTCATTGTATGGTAAGCTGCATATGTAAGGAACGAATTTCGCGTGTTAGTTCTCATTTATTCCTACTTTTCTCCCGCCAAGTACGAATCATGGGGGGTTTCCCTTGCTCGGAGGCCAAACCCGGGTAATCTAGTTGTGAGGAAAACCCCCTGTAGGTTACTCCTTCATACGCCGGCATTTTATATGAACTTCGTAGTTTGCAAGTATAGAGGAGATAAATATTGAGGCTTGTTGCAGGCCGCGCGGCTAACTTCATTGCCTCTGAATTTATCACAATCGACCTACCCTGTTGCGCCTATTTTGTTATCACATCTCGGTTACCACCTGGTTCGGTGCTGGAAATCGATACGGAAGTTTGGCTCCTGGCCACTACGACCGCAAGTGCCTCCTACGACCCAAAGGGAGAGTATTGCCCATC